>PVJC01043142.1:0-14627 GCA_004026665.1 Murina feae
GATCCCTGAGGGGAGGCTGGAAGAATCCAACACCTCCTCGCACCAGGCACAGTGCAATGAACTGAGGATGAGACAGTCAGCAAACTAGCATTGTCCCAGCCCAGAAGTGGAACACTATGCATGGTGGAAGGCAGCAGCAACCACCAAATTAGAGACTGCAGAGGTGATAAGGGGTTTTCTGGATGGTGTGGGAGCCTTAAAAGGGAGCCACTTATGTTTTGGGGGTCACCCTGTCCATGTTACATCTCGGTTGAGACCTGAAGAAGGGAAGAGCAGGAGTGAGCCAGGTGAAGAGCCGAGAAATCATGGAACAGGGAGAAGAAAGTACGTGTCAAGGGTCCCGAGGCTCGGCCAAGCTGCCCCTTTCAAACACTGAGAAAAGTCAGCGTGGCTAGAGGAGGGATGGCAAGAGGGAAGAGGCTGGGTCTCAGGGCTAATTAGATCACCTAAGGGCAGAGCATCCACAGTCTAGCCCCTCAGGGTAGACAGCCATGGTTTATGGCAATTGTCTCAGAATTATTAACTAGAGACCTGGTGCATGAAATTTGTGCATGGAGTGGGTTGTCCCTCAGCCTGGCCTGCACCCTCTCCAATCTGGGGCCCCTCGGGGGATGTCCGACTACCAGTAGTCAAACATCCTTCTCACAATCCAGGACCACTGGCTCCTAACTGCTTGCCTGCCTGCCAGCCTGATCACCCCCTGTCCACTCCCCTGTCAGCCCAATCGACCCCAACTGCCCACTCCCGTCGGCCTGATCACCCACAACTGCCCTCCTCTGCCTCGACCCACCTCCTCCACTGGGACCCGCCTCCTCTGTGCCATGCAAAGCCACAGGACCCCCAGGCCTCACTGTGTGGAGTGGCCACCAGGCTCCACCTCAGCTCTGCGTGTGGCCATCTTGTGGTGGCCATCTTGTGAAGTTGTCACACAAGGGCACAAGGACCTCCTCGGCTTTTATTAGTATAAACTAGAGGCTCGCTGCACGAAGATTCGAGCAATAAGCCTTTCTTCCCCTGGCTGTGGGCACCGGTTTTCCTCCGGCACCTGGGACCCAGGCCTTTAATCAGGCTGCAGCAGCGAGGCTTGGCTTCTCCACTTCTCTGCTGCAGCCGGAGTGGAGAAGCCAAGCCTTTCCAGTCTTCAGTCTTCAGTCGTCTTCAGTCTTGGCTCCGTGCCTGCCTATGCAAATTAACCGCTATCTTTGTTGGGTTAATTTGTATACTCATCCTGATTGGCTGGTGGGCTTAGTGGAGTGACACCAATTTGCATGTTTCTCTTTTATTAGTGTGGATAGCACTGTCTTTCACTCTCAAAAGTGCCCTTTTTTGGACCATTGAAGTGTATAGTCTACCCTACTTAGAGGTCAACGGAGGGATCTGAGAATATCTCTGTAGAGCAGTGGGAATCCATTGAAAGATTTTAATGCACAGTTTAAAGTTATTTGGGGTGACTGGACTATGGGGCTTTGCAACAATAAGGTCTGCAGTCTTACTCTGCTTATCATTCTGTTGGTCTCAAGGGTTGTATCGGAGTAGATATCAGGCCAGGAAAGTGAACTAAACACTGGTCAGCAGGCTGACCTTTGCTGTCACAGGGCCACAGAATTATTTGTGAGCCTCTGTGTGTACACAGACATGGAAATAGAGCCAGTATTTGATAATCCTGTGACATGAAAATGTTCTCTTCCCTCAGTTGAACCCTCTGGAGTTCCTGTGTTGCCCGGGCTGTCAATAGGTCTGTTCTGAAAATTCAGGAAGGGTGGGGCCTTTCCTTTCCTTCCACCCCACGTCTGGGGCACATGTGTTTGCCCGCATGCAGGACCATGCTCGGGCTTCCCGCTGCCCAGTGGGATTTTCTTTGCTGGTTAGAACTATCAGTTGGCCAACACTTGTTTATCAGTCTCTTGCTTTCACTCAACAAAACACCGAGGAGACTTCAGAAAAGCCAGAGACTCTTGTTTTACATTAGTGTGGGATGCTTACAGTGCCTCTGAGAGACTCAGATCCACGCCTTTGGGAATTCCTTACTCTCGGTTCTTATTTCTGTCACATTTTGAGCACTCCTGTCTGCTGCTGGGTAGGTGGAAAGATAAAAGCTACATGACAGCTGGTAATCCCCTTTAGGCCTCACAGTGAGTTATAGCTTAAGGAGATTTAGCTTTAAGAAGCAGATTAGTCCTCTATAATACGAAGGAATTGGAACTGTCTGCAGCTCCTGAAAAGGCCGCAGTGTGGGCAGGTGTCCTCAGCTTGGTGTCCATGGAGATGAGAGGAGGCTAACAGACTCCCCCGGCTAGCTGCCTGGGGACCCAAAAGTTGGCTCTTACCTGGGTGAGTTCAACCCCATTTGTAAACCAGGAAATGGTACCCAGAGAGCATGGGTGATTCATCTCTCAGGGGCAGGCTCATGCAAACACACACACATACATACAAATGCGCACACACATACACATTAGAATACCAAAATTTGTTAATTTATTTTCAAATTAATCACTTGCATTCTCTCCCCAAAGACAAGCTAAGTTATCATTTGAAAGCCTAGAAAACCTTTTTAAATTTTATCCTAAAAACTTCCTGTTCTGCCCTGACCGGTTTGTCTCAGTGGATAGAGCGTCAGCCTGCAGACTGAAGGGTCCCTGGTTTGATTCCGGTCAGGAGCATGTACCTTGGCTGCAGGCACATCCCCAGTGGGAGGTGTGCAGGAGGCAGCTGATCAATGTTTCTCTCTCATCATCGATTTTTCTAACTCTCTATCTCTCTCCCTTCCTCTCTGTAAAAAACCAATAAAATATACTTAAAAACAACAACAAAAACTCCCTGTTCTGCAGTTCGGTGCATATCCATCTAGGACACATTCCCCAGGTGGTGAGACTGTGAGAACACTGTTATTTCGGCTGTCTCTACTACAGCCCCTGCAGGTACACTGACTCAGTGTGGTAAGGTTTTACACTCAGAGCCCCTGGCTGTGCACCAGGAGTCCGAGCATGGGGTTGTGTATGTGCACGTGTGTCTTTCTCTGGAAAAGATTCATAGCTTTCATGAGATCCTTACAAAAGAGGGAGAAAGACTGCTGAGGCTTGTGGACATCCACACCTAGCTAATAATGGGACACCCTTTGAAGTGACACTTTTAATACTCGTGCAGCATGTACTTAAAGGGGTAGCATGAGAAGATGGCACTCAGCTTTTTCCACATTTCCCCTCTGACCCCTGCTTGTGTTTGCTGGTTGGCATAATGAAGGTTTTATAGATATCCAGGTCTGTCATGATCCCACACCCGCTTCCTTTCTGTAGTGTCTAAGTAGTTGTTAGAGCAGAAGTCATTCTGTGAAAAGGAAAACATTTCCATTAATGACGGCTGAGGGAATTGGGCAGAGCTTGAACAACTGAGCCTCTAGAGTTGGAGTTATTAAAAAAACAAACATTTTTATCAAGGGTATCACCAGTTCCTATTAGCATAATGTAAACACTACTGTAGTGTTCCCAGAAGAATAGCCTTGCACTTTATTGGCCAAGAAGGAGCACACTTTGCATTCTGGGATATGACCCAAGGTGATTTTTAAGGTGCCAATCACACCTCTGCTCTGGCAAGCCCAGGTTTGCACAGTGTGTGCTGGCTCCACCAACCACGCACACCCCTCCTCCCCCCCACCGCTCAACAGGACCTCTGCTTCCTGTTTGGGATGCCCTCGTGAATTGGACGTTTCATCCAATGTTACTCTGGAGATCTGTTTGCTCTCTCCTTTCCTTTCACAGGTGAGCTGTGAGCCCTCACCCTACCCTTTCCTCTGACTGTGGCCTGTTCCTATTGGTTGGCTTGTGACTCCTGTTTCAATAATAAGACAACTTAGTGCTCTCTTGAGAACATGGTACAGGACAATAACAATTAGATGCTAGTTGTCACTTAGCTTCAGTTTCCTTTGAAAAAGAAAGTGTTTTCGTGTCTTAGTGTAGAGTTCTCTCACTAAGAGCTGGACTTAGGAGAGACTCTCACTTTCCACATTATGCATTTTGATAATATTTAGCTTTTTATGAACCACACATGTATGATGTTATGTGTGGTTTGTATGAGCGTAATTAAAACAGCACTTAGCACACCTAGTTCTCACTATTGGCCCAGCACTTGGATCCATGTGTGTGATGACGATGGAGGCAGATTTTCCGGGCAAGGATTGGCAGGCCAGTTCTGCAGTGGGCTGGGCAGGAGACACTGGCTACTTCGTAGGCAGATAGCCTCTGTCCCAGCTTCTCAGCTCTGCAGCTGCAGCGCCAAGCAGCCACAGCCCACATGTAAACAAGTGGGGTGGCTGCACCAATCACACTTGATTAGAGGCACTGAAATTTGAATTTCATAAAGTTTTCATGCATCATGAATTATTCCTCTTTTGATTCTTCTTGAAACTGTTTAAAAATGTAAAAACTATTGCTAGCTCATGCGTCATACCAAAACAGGCAGTGGGCTGGATTTGGCTGATCCCCGCTCTTCATCAGCTTACCACAAAACTGGCCATAGTGACAGAAGTCATTTAAAAAACTGTGATGATAGAAATCAATTACTGTTTGCTTCTGCGGACAAGGTGGGGATTTACTTAAAAGAGCCAGCAGGTAACTTTCCAGGGTTACGGCAGTGTTCATGTCTGACTAAGGGTGGGTTACACAAGTGAATATAGTTGTCAAAATTGATTGAAGGTATGGTTAAGATATGAACTTTTTGATGTATATAAATCACACTTCAATCGAAAGAAAAGGAACAAATGTTCATAATAATCACAACATCTCAGCGCATGTGACAGGCAGGAATGTATTTCTCATCCGCGTGTCTGTGGGCCCACAGGGTGGTTCTGCCCCGCTCGTGCCTGCGCTGGGCCCCAGACTGGACAAGACAACAAAGGGAACAGTGCACGCATATTCCAGCGATATTTGTGATAGCGCTCAAACACAGCCTGGCTACACCTGGCCACATACTGTAATCTAAGAAAAGGTGACTAAAATGCAAAAAACTTGTATCTCTTGTATAAAACCTGCCAAATCTCCACCTTTGCAAGAATGGCAATGTTACAGGACAGCAGGATATACACGAATGAAATAACAGAAGAGCAAAACAGGTCTGAATACAACCAAGTGCCAGACTGTCTACAGATAAAAATAGGCTTCTAGAAGGTCAGAAGGGGCAAGTCCTCTGTCATCCACGTGATGGTGATGACACCTGAGGTGGTCCTTCCTCTGCCCATTTCTCAGGATAGTGATGCTCTCATTCTGCTTATGCAGCAGCGTCTCCCTGAGCACGTTCATCTTGCCCATGACTTTTGTGCCTCCCTTTGGCTGCAGCCGACCTCTCTCTTGAACTCTCGGCCTCATTTCCATCTGCCCGCTATGTTTCCTAGATACCACGAATCCACTCAAAGCCGAATCCATGAACTGACTCTTTATATTCCTATCTCAGTAAAACAGTACCATTATCAAGGCGGGCATGTAGGAGTCACCCCCAAACTCTTCACTCTCTTTCATCCCCAAATTCAAGCACTGGCTATATCTAACTAAGCCGTCCCCCTAAATATTTCACAAATCTTCATGTTGTCATGGTCTCTTTTACAATCTCATCATGATTCATCAGAACCATTGCCTCTATGCTGCTCTCCTGGCATTTAGCCTCTCCTGCACTAACCCTCTGTCTACCGTATCCAGAGGGACCCACATCTGATCTTAACACTCCCCTCCTTGTGTGTGTGTGTGTGTGTGCGCGCACGCACGCGTGCGCGCGCACATGCATCTATGAATAACAGTTGTCTTCAGAAAAGGGCAATTGGGGTCTAGAACGGGAAAGCACTTACTTTTTAATCATATACTATCTTTTTATAGTGTTAGACTCTCTTACCATGAGTATATATGTTTATTTTTTAATTACGATAATTATAAAAAGAAATATTAAAAGAATCGGTGGCTGGTCTTTATGACGCACTGGAGACAGAGAATGAAGTAGAAGGAAAAGTCAAGTCGGTGCTTTTGAAATGTGAAGCCTGAATTACTGGGAGATGGTAGTGTATGGGGTCAGGGGGACTAACTAACACGTTGACATTCTGCAGTTGCAACTTATGGGCTTTATCTCCCAGTTCATGGGTCGTAAGCCTCACCAGCAGCACAGGGCTGCTCGGATTCCTAAACCCCACAGCATCTCACGTTAGTGTTTTCTTATCGACAACAGTTGCTTCCGGCACACCAGTAATCAACAAAAGGGAATGCAGCAGAGAGTATTAGGTTTGAAAACTGGGCTTTGGGATCTTGAATCTGGACTCAATGTAACGCTGTAAATTTGGGCAAGTTCCCTGACTTCTTTGAACTATACTTCTCTCATCTGTGAATGAGAAGTACTAACAGTGCCCCCTCCACAGCAATATTTTGGGGATTAAATGAGATATTTCATGTAAAGCTCCCACTACAGTATCTAGTTCATGTTATACTCTTGGTGAACGCTAGCTGTTTGTGTTAATAAACTGTGTCTAAGAATTCATTTTCCTCTTTTTGCCTGGAAACCTGCGGTCATGTTTTTGGTAGCTGCATCACACTGATGGATCATATTGAATCAAAGAGTCAACTACAATTCTTCCCTCTGGGTCTTCTTTATATTGTCATTCACACCTCTCCCCCACCATATTTTTTAGGCTTTACAGTTGTCAGTTGTTTCTATTACGTTTCATGTTTAGTCTTAGTGAGAAGTGATCTAAGATGAAAATGTCAGTGAGTTTAAAAGCATTTATATAAACCTATGGACTATAAAACCAGAATGGGTTATGAAGGCATGTTATGGGGAAACCACTAACATTTTAAAGTCATAAGATTCATTCCTTCAACAAATATTAAGTTGTTATAGTGACTAACACATGTAGCAAGACAGGCAAGGACTCTATTCTTGGAGTGTACATATTGTCAGGGAGAATATATGTCAACAAGGTTATCTCTATGGTGATAAGTGAGGAGATGAATCTGAGCCCTCAGGAATGAGCCAGCTGTATGACTTCTGGGCTAAGAATGCTCCAGGAGGAGAGAACCGCAGGGCCAAGAGCAAGGTTGGCATTTGAAGGAGCAGACAGAAGGCTAGTGTAGGAGAATGTAAGTGAGGGGAGAGCGTGGTGGGAGACAAGGGTGAGAGAGTTGGGCCCGGCTGGGTCACAGAGGGCTGTCCTTTGTGTTGCATTTGGGTTTGGGTTTTGTGATAGGATGAGTAAGAACGACCCCAGAATGGCCATGTCCTACTCCTGGAACCTGCAAATATGTTACCTTACTTTGTAAGAGGAACTTTGCTGATGAAATTGAGGATCCTAAAATGGGGAGGTGATCCTGGATTACCCGGTAGGTTTACCAGTTGGCACTATGCCTAATAAGACTAATGAGTGCACACACATTTGATTTATGTTGCCTTTCCCCGCGATTACATAAACCAAGGCATGCAAGCAGCCTCTAGAAGCTAAAAAAAAAAAAAAAAAAAAAGGCAAGGAAACATTCTCCCCTACCTCCAGAAGGAACCCAGCCCTGCTGACACCTTGATCTTAGTCTTCTCATCTGCAGAACTGTGAGAGAACACATCTGTGTTTTAAGTCACTAAATTGTGGTTATTCGTTACAGCAACAATAGGAAACTAATGCAGGTTACTAATTCCAAAATGCAGTAGGAAGCTATTGGAGGGTGTTACATAGAGAAGTGATGGGATCTTCTTTAGTTTCTTAAAGATTAGGTCATTGCAGGAAGGGAGGGGGGGTGGCGGGGCAGCAGGGAGCCAGTTAGGAGGCTGTGGCAGTAATCTCAGGAGAGATATAACAGAGGTCCAGCTTGAGATGTGGCAGCTGGATGGAGGGGACTGAGCAGGTTTTGGGTACAAAATCAATAGGAATTACCTATTGATGGTTGTGGGACACGGAAGAAAGAAATCCAGGGTGATGCTGAATTTGGGCTGATAGAGTTGGGCGCAGTTATTGAAATGGGGAAGATAGGACAAGGACAGATTTAGGGAGAATTGTGCCTTCTGTTTTGGATCTGGTAAGACTGGAGATGCCTATCAGACAAAAGCAGATGAATATCTTGGCAGAGGTCTCAAAAGAAAAATCAGCTGCCTGTCCCTCACCCCGGGCAGTGCTTGTCCTCCCACAGAATGTCTCTTGTGCCACCATCACAAAGAGACTCCCCTGGCTGGCTAAACCCGTAGCATTTCATTCCATGTTTCTATCCTTTGTCCTGGGGTTGGTTTTCATTGCGTACTCGGTGGAAGCTGAACGAGCAATGGACAGAGTCTAAAATGAGGCCCGGTGTGTTTGATAACTAAAGAGCAATAAAAAGCAATTTAGATTCATTTGTGCCCCAAATGTATCTAGTTATTCAGTGCCTTTTCTGAGTGCTAAATGGATTTCATAAATTTTAATTGCTGTTTAACTTTAATTGTGTTCGTGTGGGGGTGGCCAGTTGGCACTGGGCCTAATAAGACTGTTGCCTGCATGTACATTTGCATACAGAGTGCCTCGTAGGGGCCAGGCAGGAAGGAAAGGCTCAGAGTAAGAGGAGAAAAGGGACAGTGAGTGAATAACTGAAACACATTTACTTTCAGGAAAAGGGAAAATTGTCCAAAACTTTTGTTTTCTAGTCTTCTTAAATAATATAAAGCTTACTGTTATTTCCTCGCGTTGGTGTCGTGTCTTATTTTTTGAGGAATGTGACCTTGTGTTCTAAGAGGAGCTAGGTGGTTATTTACAATGGAAAGAATTCTGATCTTCAAATGTTTATGGTTCATCTTGAGCAACGCCAAAAACTGTTGTTTACTGAACAACTTTGCTCTGGGAAGTACTTTGCTGAGTGCCGAAGTGGGTACAGGAATGAGCATGCTTTTGGCCAAATAGTTGGCTGAAGCAATAAGGGAATATGCTCTTACGTGGGAAGAAATAGGGCACCTTTCCCGTCACAGTCTGTCCAGCTGCCGCTCTCCCCTGTGATTGCTATCGCTCTGCCCTGTGTTTGATGGCTGCATCTTCGGATAAGAGCAAAGTGGCTGTGGTGCCTCCAGCATCACATCCAGATCTGATAACATTCAAGGGAAGCAGAAGGGTTGTCTCTCCTTTGTGTGTCTTAAATGTGAAATATTTTCCCTAGAAGCCTCTCAGCAGACTTCTCACATGCTATGTGCCAGGATTGGGTCACATGTCCATTTGTGTGGAGAGCAGCTACAGCATTTGGACAGGTTCAAGCCTCAGACTAATGAGAGGGCACGGTCCACTCATGGCAAAACCACGTGCAAGTCCCAGCTTGGAGGGCAAAGCCCTCCCAGCACAATTATCGCCAAAGGCTTTAGTTGTAAGTTTGCCATGGTCTGAGCCTGTGGCCCGAGGTGGCTCAGTGATATAGGCTGTGCAAGTGCTGCCAAAACAAAACAGGTGCATGTAATTGAGTAGACTCGAAACCCGAGAGAACATTGCCAACATCTTGACCACGCCCTTACTTTGCCTCGTGGAATCTGGTTATAAAATAAAGACTCGGCTTCCAGGCTGTGGCACTGTCTCTCCGTCCGAGAGCAGTGTCCCACCTAGCACCAGCTTTATTCTCATGTCTGTCTTCTTTATTCCTTCACCACCCCCACTCAGCTTCACCCCTGGCCATGCTGAGCGCAGCACACATGTGTAAACCAATCACTGGCTGAGGAAATGGAATTAGTAAAATTGACTTAGACCAGGTGCTGGCAAACTACTGCTCACTACCTGTTTTTATCAATAAAGTCTTATTGGTACAAGCCACACCCGTTCATTCACACATTGCCTGTGTGTACATTTATACTACAGGCAGCAGGGTTGAGTAGTTGTGACCTAGGTGGTTTGCCCACAAAGCCTGAAATATTGACTCTGCCCCTTTATGGAAAAGGATGTGATTAGTGGTTCTCAACCATGGCTGCACATTAGAATCACCTGGGGATCTTTTTAAAATCCTGATTTCTGGGCCTCATCCTCCAGAAATTCTGTTTCTTTGTTATGGGGTGGGGCCACAACATTAGTAACAAAGAAATTGAATTTCCGGAGGATGAGGCCCAGAAGTGAGGATTTTAAAAAGATTCTCAGGTGATTCTAATGTGCAGCCAAGGTTGAGAACCACTGCTCTAAGAGATACTGGAAGAAATCAGATGTAAGATGCCCCATAAATACTTATAATTAGAAACTTTCTTTCCTTTCACTCTAAAGAAGAAAAAGAGAAACAGTTTCATGGCAGTTCAAATGGGGGGAAAAATCAGAGGGATTTAACTGATGCAGGTCCTTGCCTCACAGCATGCAGACATCTGGGAGTAAACCAGGACTGCGTCTGGGAGAAAATGATCCATTGGATAGTGTGTGTGGGGGGGGGGGGGGGGCACGGGAGGCACAGGATGTCAGTGGCCAGAGGGAGTTGACTGGATTTTGGGGTGTCCAAGCCATAATGGTAACCATTCTAGGTGAAGAAAATGTTACCAGAGGAAATAGATGAGAAGGGCTGGTCGGAACTAAGCAGAGGTTTGGGGTTGGACTCCAACCCCTTCTGAGAACTGAGGGGAGCCCTCCGCCTCAGGGCTCTGGGAGGAAGTGCTAAGCACTTCACCAAGGCCAAGGACTGGGGCTATACTGCCCAGTGTGTACTAGGTGAGGACACTGTCTTTGGAGTCTGCCGGCACAGCCTCTGCCCCCCCTTTCTTTCTCTGTGTCCTGGGACAGGTTACTTGGCATTTCTGAGACTGGGCTTTTGCATCTGTTCAGTGGGGATAATAATAATATCTGCATTCCAGAATTATTGGGAGAATTAAATGTGGTGAATTCAATGCTTAGTGTCGTTCTCAAATTGTTCAGAAGTTCTGGCTGGCACCTTGGGCTCATTTACAGATAGGGAGCAGCTAGAAGTTACCTGTTAGGAAGGATTCCTATTGCAGTGACTCTGAATCCTGGCTCTATGTTAGAATCACTTCAGGAGTGATTCTAAAAGTACTGATTTTTTAAAGGATATGGAATCAGAATCGCTGGAGCTAAAGAACAAGGCACTGATCGTTTTTAAAGCTCCCGGGTGGTTCTCATGCACACTGAGAGCAGGTCTTACTGTGTCATCAGTCCTGGTTGTCACTGGCTCAGGGCCTCACTGCATCTGCCCAGGGCCACCTCACTGGAGACAGCTTGGAGGTTTGGGGGGTGCAGGGCTGTGGCCATTGGAGACTGTCAACTCTGAGCCTAAGATAAGCTGACAGAGAAGAGAAGTTGCTAAAACCCAAACCCACACACACATTCACAGATACCATTCATCTGATGAAAAGAAGCCCTGCCTGGAGCAGGGAACAAACAGGCCCCCTCAACTCTGAGCTGATCCAGGCACACCGTTTTAGGAGGGATACAGTTGAGAGTGAACCCTGTCTTTTCCAGGCCTTCAGACTGCTCTGGGGAGGGCGGCGGTGTCCAGACAGGCGGCCTGTGCCCAGGCACCACCATCTGCTGGAGCAGATCACAGATGAGAGACGTTTGCCAGGAGTGAGCAGTCTGGGGAGAGCACCAGGCAGGGAGGGGAGAAGGTACTGCAATCCAGGAGGTAGAGCCTCGGGTCGGTAGCTGAGTTTTAATGAGCATTCTCACAGGCTGCTGAATGGTAGGAACAGGGTTGGCTGACAGGTAGAACATGCATGTGTTACTAAAAGCCAATTTAAAATTTCCACAGAGAGTGAGCCGTTCTCACACTTTCTGGGGTCAAAGGCATATTCTTAAAGCCCCAACAAAACACCCACTGGAAGGTGGACAGGATGATACAAAGAGCAGAGACCATGCCAGGTAGCAAAAGTTGAAGAACTAGAACGTGGGACCTGGAGAAGGTGGAGAACTGAGCACAAGGAGAGCATCTTAAGGTACGTGACCTATCAGCTTGCAGAAGAATGTTTGGGACCACTGAATAGACAGTGCAGGCAATCGGGCTTTTGTTAAATAGTAAGAAGCTGTTTTAACATCAGGAATCGAAATTAGAATAAGGTCATATGTTGTGAGATGGTGGTGATCCTGACACTAGACATATCCAAGCCGACATGTGAGAGATTACTAGTGTTGAGAGGGAAGTGGAGTAGATCAGTGTGAGGGCTCCACTCAACTCTTATCTGATTCAGTGTTGTGGTGACTAGTAGATTTTATTTTTTAAAGAGTTATGCCCCCTCCAATACTCCTCCCCCAAAAAATGTGAGAAACTTAGATTGTTATGATTCCTTGATTTCTATTACAAGGAAAGAAACCATGGCAACTATTTGAACAACTGAGTTCTACTTATCTGCATAACAAACCCAAGAGATTCAAATATTTATGTAAATAAGGACTCTGTTTTATTTTCTTTTTTTAAGACTTTTAAAAATTGATCTCTAGAGGCAGAGAGAAACATCAATGTATGAGGGAAACATCTATCCGTTGCCTCCTGCACACCCATTCCCAGGGATCAAACCCACAGCCCAGGCATGTGCCCTGACCAGGAATCAAACCAGCAACCTTTTAGCATTCAGGATGATACCCAGCCACTGAGCAACACCGTCCAGGGCAAGATTATATTTCTTAATGCAGGCCATGGAGTGCCATGGAGACTATAAGTTTACTTTTCTTGGTCTTGTACTTCGGGAAGCATCTTTGGAAAACCTTATAAGTTGAAATATTTTATATTCAAGTCAACAAATGTTTTTGGTACCTACCAAATGTGAAGCATCATTTTGTCTATTGAAAACCATCTCTCCCCAAACTTACAGATACTGGAAATTAATCTCAGCATTGGCAGCATCGTCCACATTTATAAACAGAGTCACAGCATGACAAATATAAACAGTGATAGCAGTGCACTTCTGTTGGTGCTTCCTGAACATGATTTCTGCCTTCCATCTTCCTTAAGCCCCTGTTTCCATTTAGGCTTCGATGAGTTTCTGGGGAAGCTGACTGTGCCTTGGTTGCAGGTGGAGCCTGTGTGTTAGGCTAAGCTAATTTATACATTATACCTCCCTGGCCACTGTGAGGTCGGGCGTGATCTAATGTGGACTAAACAGAGTGTATTTCAGGATTGTCACTGAGCAGGCTGGGACAAAGACATACATTCATGAGCTGCATAACAATGTGTCAGTCACCAACAAACCATATGTATGATGGTGGTTCCATCTATATATATATATAAACGCCTAAGCAACCGTTATGACCAAATGACAGGTCACTATGACACACACTGACCACCAGGGGGCAGACACTTGATGCAGGAGCTGCCCCTTGGTGGTCAGTGCACTCCCACAGCCAATCTCCTGTGGTCCCTCCCCTGGGCCAGCCTGCCCCAATCAGCCCCAATTGGGACTGGATGAGATGGCCCCAATTGGCCCCAATCACTGGGGCCAGGCCTAAGCACCCCACCTGTGCACAAATTCTTGCACCAGGTCTCTAGTAAATTATAATGGAGCTGAAAAATTCCTGTCCCTAGTGACATACAAGCCGTTGGCCTTATCATTGCACAGTGCACTACTCACATGTTTGTGGTGATGCTGGTGTAAACCTACTGTCCTGGCAGTTGTATAAAAAAATAGCATGGTGACTATGTATAGTACATAACATTTGATAATGACAATAAATGATTATGTTATAGGTTTGTTATTTACTATACTTTTTAGAGTGTACTATTTCTACTTATAAAAACAATAGCTTGCTATAAAACAGTGCATGTTATCCACCTCATACATCTCATGTTTACTGCATCTCTTGATTGTATCATTTTCTCCTTGACTTAATCTCTTGTTGTTTTGTACAGTAAGGTGCTGTGCAGGCTTGTGCCTAGGAGCAATGGACTATACCATACAGCTCAGATGTATAGTAGGCTATGCCATCTAGGTTTGTATAAGTGCCTCTGTGATGTTCACACAATGACGAAATCGCCTAATGATGCATTTTTCAGAATGTATCCCATTGTTAACTGGTCCATGACTGTACTCTTTCTTGCTTGACTTGAGCAAGAAATGTGTTGGCCTGGAGCTGTAGGTAATAACTATCATGCACCTGTGATAAGGCTAGTTTCAGAATGAGCTGACACCCAGCCAGGCAGAGTGGAGAAAAGAAGAGAATCAGGTCTCCATGGCATAACCCAGCTGCCAGATTAAACTTTGGCAGGAGCCAAAACTACTGGCCTTTCCAAGCATGGAAGTTGCCTTTATATGTAAGCCAGTAGGTCTTCTTTGATTTAGAGACAAAGATTCCTTAATGATCATTATCATGTTTATTTTTGACTTAGTGGAGTTACAGGTTACATTTTATCTATTATTTAACTGTATTTGCTACATAGTGAGCATGGATTCACTTTATAATGCCAAAAACAACACAGAAATCTATTAACATGTCATCAAAGCATCTGCATTGCCTGGAAGTTATTGACCTAGGAAAGTAGACATTCTTAACTAGGACTGAACTAAGATACACTTACAGCTAAGTTACCTGTTGCTTCAGATAGGTCTCTGATGATGTCACACTGCCATCTGTGTTATTGTACTGCTGACAATTCACTAGTTTTGTAAATTTTGTTTCTAAACAATTTTTATGTATTGGTGCACTCTTGACTAGTTGCTTTTGGGGGAGGCAGAGAAGTACCAGCTAATGAAAC
>PVJC01043143.1:0-14643 GCA_004026665.1 Murina feae
GCAGGGGAAGCCAGTTGGGGGCAAGCAGGCTGGCAGCAGGGGCAGTTGGGGGTGAGCAGTCTGGCAGTGGGGAGCAGTTGGGTGTGATCAAGCCAGCAGGAGGGGCAGTTTGGGGCAAGCATGCCAGTAGGAGAGGGCAGTTGGGAGCAAGCAGGCCAGCAGGGGGTGCAGTTGGAGGTGATCAGGCTGGTGGGGGGGCAGTTGGGGTAATCAGGCCAGCAAGGGGGAGCAGTTCCCAGGACTTAGTATTTTTGTGAATCTTCAAGGCATTTCTGGGATTAGACAGGCATGACATGAACTTTGCATAGCTGTTTAATACTGTCTAGAAAGCTCTCTGCTCAGGAATACAGGAGCTGAGTCTGTTAGCCTTCTGCTTTGTGATTTCTCTATGTGGGAGGATTCCTTTTGCTGTAGGCTTATAAAAGTGCCTTAATCTGTAGTTGAAGAGAATATTCATTGCTCTATTAACGAGTAAATGTGAGTCATAAACTCATATTCTGTGTTGGTGCAAGTAAAAAAGAGAACAAAAAATCTGTAGCTTTAAATTCAGTTGCTGATTTTATAAATTTCTTGAAAAATATGTAATATTTTCTTTCCCCCTTTCCAGAATGGGACAGTCAACAAGCAGTTTTCTAAAAAACTAGTTAAGTTGTTATCTAAATTCTTCCCAGTACAGTGGAAATCCCCAGCCTATTTCATTATAATTCTAGATATTTTGATATTAACTCTTTTCTTAGAATTCCCCCTTAGTTGGAAATAAGTTGAAAGAATGGTTGAAAGATTTGCTCTAGAGACAACTTTTCTTTTCCTACTACTGAATCAATTTAATAGAATTTACTACATGGTCAAATTGAGTCCCCCCTCTGTGCTCTAGGACAGTTTTAATGGGGTTTTCAGTGCACATATTCATTACTTTATTTGAACAAATTGAAAAAATTCCAAGAATTTTGATTTCTATGTCTGGTTTTATATTTTTCTACGGATTTCTTCAGGTTAACATTTAGTATGGGATTGAGAAGGGGTTGATGGCTTTGCCATTGTTTGACCAAAAATTTAATATTATGTATATTCACTGCCTTTGAGCAAGGCAGCTATTTCCTTTCCAGTCTCCTCATCTGAGACAGTAGGAAAAGGCATGAAAAATGAAAGTGAAAGGAAGTGGCTTTAACTCTCTGACATGCCGGATTTATTGAAGCAGGATCAGTGGCAAAATGGGCCCAGTGTTGCCAGTATATCCAAGGGGCTAACACCCTGTAAATCAATGAAATAAATAGCTGCTTGATGCTATATTTTCACCTATTTATTAACTGGCAGATAAGTCCCTTTATTGCTGTGGTAATATGAAAGTGGAACAAGGAGAGGTAGTGGCAGGTAGTTACAAAGTCTAAAACTTTTTGAACTCCTTCCTAAAAATTTTACAACTTTTTGTTTTGTGGGTTTTTGGCTCCATTGGCATTAGTGTATTTTTGCAAAAGGTATTCTTTAAGAATTCTGATGTTTTCTGTTGCATCTAAGTTGCTATAGAGAATTCCCCTAAAGATCACAAGTTCTTATCCTACAGAGTGGTTGGGGCAATGAGGCAGGCAGGCGAGCAGTTAGGGGCATCAGGCAGGCAGGTGAGTGGTTAGAATCAATCAACCAGACAGGTGAGTGGTTAGAGGCGATCAGGCAGGCAGGCAGAGGGGTTAGAGGTGATCAGGCAGGCATGCAGAATGGTTAGGGGTGATGAAGCAGGTAGGCAGACTGGTTAGGGGTGATAAGGCCGGCAGGCAGAGTGGTTAGGGGCAGTCAGGCAGGCAGGCAGAGTGATTAGGGGCGATCAGGCAGGCAGGCAGGTGAGTGGTTAGGAGCCAGTGTTCCCGGATTGTGAGAGGGATATCTGACTGCCAGTTTAGGCCTGATCCCGCCCCTGCAGGATTGGGTCTAAAGTGGCAGTCAGACATCCCCTGAGGGGTCCCGGATTACAAGAGGGTGCAGGCCAGGCTAAGGGGACCCCCCCCCTGCCATGCACAAATTTTGTGCACCAGGCCTCTGGTTATTAAATAAGAAATGTTTACTTAGACAAGTTGAATGTTGAAAACCATAGAAAAAATATTCATTGTCTTTCTGAGGGTGACTAAACTGTTTATTGATCAACTGTTGCATTATTGCAGTGAAATTACTCTTGCTATTGTAATTCTTCATCCCTGATCCTACTGGAATTGTTCATTGAGTCAGATTTAGTATTCTCTTTTTCCAACTCGTACCTCATCTTCAAAATAACCATCTTAGGCCACCAAACATATTTGTATAATGTAAAACAAATACAATAAATAACTACACAAATATTACAAAAAAAATGAGTTTCAAAATACAATTTATTTCTAACTTTGACAAGCCACATTTTACAATGTTTAAAATTATAGCAAAATAGCAGAAATGGCAGGAAAGCAATTGAATCACAACACATAAAAATTCACTCTTTAGAATGAAAAATTTCCTCAAATTCTTTTTATTATACCAGAACTTCTTTCACATAAGCAGCTCATAAATAGACGTTGAAGGATGTAATTTTGGAGAGAGAGACCGATGTCTTCAGCCCACTGTGGTCACCTTTATGCAGGGCAGCACTCAGCAATATTAATAACCTCCTTTATTTTATGTCAGAAACTGAGAATGGTGTTAATGCAAAAAAACACAATCCTACAGTGCATGGCTGTAAGATCTTTTACTAAATTGCTCTTACTAATAACGTCTTACTAAATATTGGGCTGTTGAGTCACTGTCCATCATTTCATTACAAGGCATTTGAAGTTTAAAACTAATGTTGATTATTATTTTTTTGAATTATGATCTTTCACAGAACCACTTGCGCCACCTCCCAGAACCCTAAGGGTTCCTTGAGAAACACAGTGTTAGAGGTATTTCTCTGCTCTGAGGTCAGTTGTACAGGAGGTTTTGTAAAGGCTTGTTGGTTGGGACCTTCCTTTTGTTGGGACCTTCCATATGTCTTTTCTTGGGGGCTATTCAGGGCTCTATTATATTTCTGCCTGGAGACAGGAGTATATATTTTTGGCTTTTAATATTCTTGGGTCTAAGCAATGCCAGAAGGCTGGATGAGAAGCTCACTATTGAGAGTGTAGACTTTTTATTTACCACTCTTGTTTTTAGCATGGGACCTCTACCCTACCTTCCACTATAGATCTAGTGTCTTGGTTTGGAGAATCTCTGGTTTAATTTCTTCATAGATTTAATTCCCTGTCCGTCTGCCCTTTGCATAGACATTCAGCCAATGCTCATATTTTCAGCCCCATTCTTTATCTGCAATTTTGTAAATCCGGTGCCACCAATTCCTATGTTTTTATGAGACTAATGGTATGAATAGATTTACTTCTTCTTATCACCCTTCATTGCACATTTTGGTATTTTCAGCTAAGAGAAATCCTCCATTTATTTTCCATCTTCCAAAAATTTGTTGGCATCATCTCCTTTCATGTTAACTTTATTATTTCAGTTTTCTCCACTCTTTTCTTAGTCTTTGTGGAATTCTACCTCTTTATTTCTTTATTCTCATTAGTGGTGTTTCAGGAAGGAGTAGAGATAAGCACATGTGTTTAATGTGCCACGATTAACCAGATGTCTTTCACTGAGGGTGTTATTCCCTTTCCTGTTGAGGAACGATTTAGCATGGTGAGGGATGTTCATAAAAAACGTTGGAACTAAAGTCAGATGTTCAGGCGTAAGCTCAACCCAGAAGCAGAAAACTAGCAGCCGGCAGGTTTGAAACAGCTCGAGGCTGTGTTTTGTTCGAATGTACAAATCTTGCTCTTTATTTAATTAGCACTATTATAAATATGGGGGAATGTTCACATTAAAACCAAGAATTCATACATCTTTAAAACAAATCAGAAGAGGTGGTCATACATTACCACCTGGTTCCAATTGGCTGCATATGAGGGGTGATTTTGCATATGCTCATTGGCTTGCTGCAGTCATCCGAGTATCAGCTCCAGTCACAGCTCTGAAACAATTATCTGTCACTGCCCAACCCTGGAAGAGTGTTTCCTGGATTTAGGAAATTAATTACAGCGTATGCACTTGTATTATTTTCTATCCACCGAAACATGTGATCACTAACCTCTTTTAGTAAAATATATCATTTCCCCCCTCATTTACATTGTACAGATGTATCTTCATTCTTTCCTTTTCCTCCTTTTGAAATTAACTACAACTGTTTTCTTGTAATAATAAGACAATGACAATATCATTTACACAAGACGAAATATAGATAGTAGACAAATTCATGGAAAATGCCCAACCATGTCAGCAATCGATGACATATCACTCACTTTGTGCCTTTTTAAAGTAGATAATTTCTCTCCCTCAAAACCCCAAGAATATAACAAAAACAACACATAAATGCAATACCGGTGAATTTATGGTAAAACCAACACACTCATATTTCTGAGGGAAATATAAAATGATGGGTAAACAATTGGGTAAAATGTATTTTAAACGAATGTGTAAGTTACATGCATGAAGGTAGTTCTGAAAGTTAAGTATAACAGCAAGAGGGGAAAAGAGGAGGGAAATTTAAACATCCAGTGAAAGAGAAAGATTAGGTAAATTGTGATCCAGCAACATGAAGGGAATATTATAGGTTTATTTAAAAATATAATAGTCTGTTATATGTTAGAAAGATTATAATATAATGTTTGGTGAAAAAAATCAGAGTATTTATACTTTTAAAAAATTATGCAAACATGAAAGCATACTGACCAAGACCAGAAAGTGTATTAGGATTTCCTGTATAGACAATTATGTTGTCTCTGGGTAAATATAGTTTTATTTCTTCAATTAGAATATCTAGTACAATGTTAAAAGGTGGAGGTAAGAACAGAAATCCTTATTTTATTCCTGATTTTTGGGCGAAAGTCATTATGTTTCCCTTATCATGGAATTTAGGAAAGTTGTTAATTCCTAAATACCAACAATTATGTCACATTTTAAACAAAAAATATGTGTTTAGTAAAAATAGCTTCAAAACCATGTTTTTCCTATGATTTATATGAGTGAGTGTTAGAGTTTGTTCACTTTTAGGATGTAACAGAATACTTGTAAATATTTAAGTTTAGGAAGGTGTCATAGTAACTACTTTCATAGTAACATGTCTTTGCTATTTAAAAATTAAACAATGTTGGAAGAGGCGAGTAGCCACAAGCTAGTATTAATAAAATGGTGTTTGTAGTCGCTGAGGACTGTTAGTGTTGGATAGCAGTGCTGGTTCTTAGGAGACCAGAAAAATGTTTTCTTTATAACATTCAGATTGTTCTGGACAATAGACAGTAAGATTCTCCAACTCTATAAAGATGCTCTTTTCTATACTACATACTTTAAATGCTGACCATGGTAGCAAACCTCGATTTGAGTCTAAAAATACTTAAGAGTCTTGATGGGAAAAGCCTACATCGTAAAATTCATCTTTGTCCTTGGGGTTTCGCTATCAGACTCAGCAGAGTTCAAATATTTACTGAAGACCCAAACAGTGTTTTCTTCATACGCTGTTCTTATCCTTGGTAACCGTGGGGGTGCCATCTAACAACTAGGATTGCTAGAACGGTCCTTAAAAGGGGTTTCAGCTCCAGGGGATAAAGAGGCTCTTAATGCCACTCTGCCCAGAATTCATCTTATTTACTTGAAACTTCTGTTAGTTCCAAAAGGATTATTTAGAGTGCTGTCAGAGATTCCCCAAGGAGCCATAAAACACTGCGTGTAACATGGTATCTACACCAGCTGACATGGTTACCACTCTTAGAAGCTTGCCCACTGGGTCTGAGAATATTAATTGAAGGTATAGGCTGTTTTTTGCCAGAAATGAGTAAAACGAGTCAGGCTCGTTCCTCCACCATCTGTACCCTACACTTTACCTTTCAGCTCTTCCTTGTCCTTCGGTCTCTCTGCATCTCCCTCCTCAACCTGGGCTGGGTGATGACCCTACTTTCTGTCCTATTGGCATCCTGTGCTCCCCTTCACACATAGTAACTGACTGTGTCATGATTGTCTCTCACCAGGTTATAAAACGGTATGAGGTGGCCCACTGTGTCCAGCTTAGTCATGATTGTGCCACCGGCAACCAGCAGCAATGCCTGGGCCATAGTTGGCATAGACATTCGTTGGATGAGTGCATGATTGAAGAAATGCACAGAACAGATGCTGAGTGGGTAGGAATATTTCAATTCCCAAGTAAACGTAGTACGAGAAAGTTTTTCTTCTTAATGAATAGAATTGGTTGATGAGGATTTGAAAAGTAAATGAAGGAAAAAAATTCAGAGTTTTAGGAAGAGAGGAAGATGGCCATTGCTAAAGAGGTTAGAAGAGACTGCCGTAGGAACCCGTGAAGGTCTGGCTGTGAAATTACCTGTTTGTGACTGGGGTCTGGAAGGAGACTTAGGCTTCTAAAACCTCAAGTTTAGATATGTGTGCTCTTATCAGCAGGTTGGTGCATGGGCGTGGAACCCTGTGGTAAAGATTCAATCTGTTATAGAAATGTAGAATATTTTGACCAAAAAGGGAAGGGAGTGCTGCTTGTTCCTATTTGTATGTAACTATCTCTGTTGATCCTTGACATGTTTCTGACCTTTTCTTGACCCTGCCATTGTATTTTGGGAAATTATAAGATCGAGGACTGGTGTAGTTATGTTTCCTGAAATGTTCATGCACCTAGTTTTCTTTTACTCTCATTTTGGGGTTGGGGGTGGTTCTCAACATGAGTGAATTTGAGCTGGGGAGAAAATGGACACAACTGGTATGTACAAAATTTAACATTTAAAATATATATTTGTTTTCAAAATAGCCATACTATTGAACTCTCCTATTAGTTCCAATGTTTATTTTTATTATCTTGGATTTTTTTCAGATAGGTATTTTATTATGTATAAATAAGCATAAAATTTCCCCCTCTTTTATGTTATGGTTTTATTTAATTGCCTAGAACTGCCAGAGGGATGTTAAAATATTAGTTGTGATGATGGGTATATTTGTTTCATTCTTTACGTTAATAAAAATGTCCATAGTGTTTTAAAATATTTATTATGTTGCCAATCAATTAGACTATGGAGATTCCATATCATATTGAGGAATACCCTTTTATTTCTAGGTCATACATGTAAAAGTTTATCAATAGTGGCTTTTTAAAAAATCTCTGAGAAAATTAGATGGTTTTTCTCCTTTGATCTATTAATATGATGAATTTTAGATTTTCTAATATTGGCCCATAATTACATTCATTCCTGGAATAAATTCTACTTTGTCATGGTGTATTATTCTTTAAATGTCCTGACAGATTTAATCTTCTAATGTTGTATTAATGACATATGTATGTATAGTTATAATTGCCATTGCCTAGGAGAGTGGAATCTGACTCATAGCTATTCTTGCTTTCATCCCCTGCAGGTGTGAGCTGGGGTGGGGAGGCTGTTTGTGACTTTTCCTTTGGGTTCTGGCCCCTTTCTTCACAGCCAGATTGTGCTCTTTTCCTTCATTTTGTCTTCATCTGTTGTCTATGCAGCAGAAGTTTTTTACTTATTTATTTTTAAATCTATTTTTTATTGATTTCAGAGAGGAAGGGAGGAGAGAGAGATAGAAACATCAATGATGAGAGAGAATCATTGATTGGCTGCCTCCTGGACACGCCTACTGTGGATCAAGCCCTTGATTGGAATCAAACCTGGAACCCTTCAATCTACAGGGTAACACTCTATCCACTGACCCACACTGGCTAGTGCCAGAACTTAAAAAAAAAAAAAAATCCTATTTACTAGTTTCTTTAATTCAGAGTGCTCAGTTTTTTCCTTCCTTTTCTATTTTTCTTTGCATTTTATTCATCAAAAATCAGAAAGGGGGAGGGTAAGGCAAAACCAATTTTATTAATCCAAAGGCCCTGCTACTTGCTTCAAATCTAAGAGCAATAAACAAAACAAAATTGCATAAGATTTTCATTGAATTCAGCATTTCTAAATCAGGGTTGAGCTTTTGAATTGATTTTTTAATGGTAAAATCTTTGCTCAGGGAGAGAACAGTACCAGGGAACTGCTTCCGTTGTAGTTGAGAATACCTCAATGGTTGGTCAAGATCACAGCTGAGGAAGCTGGCAGTGCAGGTCTTGAGTGCTAAGCCTTGTGTCGTGAGGAGTACTTCACTGTGAAAACTTATGTTGGTGTGGTAGGTAGAACCTTTTGTTAACACTGGTAATTGGAAAAATGCACACCTTTAAGACCTCTGGAGTTCTGCCTGCTTTTATGCTGTGGAGTATTTTGAGATACATAGGAGACACATTCTGAGTCTTGTGTATACTTATTTATTAGGCCCTGAAACACCTGGAGAACATACAAGTAAAACCTTCATAAAAACCACGGTCACACCAGCAACCAATTGCAAACATCAAGGATGTACAGAGCTTGTGCTAAACAACATTTTTCCATCCATAGTTTCACCTGGGGAATGGCCCGCACAGCAGACGTCTCACTTGAGGTCCCTTCTCTGCAGGGTCTCGATCCTTCTTCCTTTTCTTTCTTCTTGCCTTCCCCTGGGGTCTTATGTGCCCTAGTTAGTGATCCTTGTAAATAAGGCCAGAAATTCTAATTTTGAATTCCATCCTGGAATAAGATTGAGGATCTTTTTGGCTCAGGGATTTGAGGTTCTTTGGGGGTAGAGCCTCAAGTTTAGAAATCTTTCTCTGGTTAAGGCCGGTTCTTTTTAGATAATGCAAATATGCTGATTAGCAAAAGGAAGAGTGCCTCTCCACCAGGAGTGGCCATCTGGAGGGTGAAGGATATAGAGGCCCCTCCTGTCACCCATTTCCAGTGCTAAGGGCCATTTTAACAGCTATTTTACAGAGCATTGCAAAGCTGGCTAAATGAATGTATCACCCAGGGTCTCTGAGATCAGGGTAATGAATTTGGTTTTCCATAGCCAATGGGTAGGCAGTCCGGACCAGAATCCCAGGGCTACTGTCTCTCTGAACCTCTGTGTCCCTGAATGACCTTGGGCAAATGCATTACTTCTCCCTCGGTAAAAGGAAGGCGACCGTGCTGTGTCCTCCACTGCGGAGCTGTTGGGAAGACAGATGTAAAGGTGTCTGTAAAGAGCTCTGAGCTTCCCTGAGAAGGGTGCTATGTAATTACAAGATGTTACTATCATCACTCCTGTGAGGTGGGCTGAGACTGTGGTGGCTGGAACTAAATAGCTGCGCATGCCAGTCTTTTATCTTCTTCTTTTTTTGGGGGGGAGGAGGGGGGTTATAGCAAAGGTAAAGATTTATTGAAGAACAAGTACAGACGGCCACCTGGGGAAGGGGAAAGAATCTCACAGCACAGACTCCCCATGGGGAAGGGGAAAGAACCCCCTTATCTTCATCTTTAATGCTTCCTGTATCCCATACAGCCTATAAACAAATAAATATTACTTTTCCAACTCAGGCTGCCTTCCAGTGATTCTTGTCCTATACCCTTGAGCCTGGCCTCTTTGATTGATTGTGTGGGGAGTGGGTTCTTTTCGTGGCCAGACAGCCCCAGTCTCACTGCTGTCCAGCACAGTGACCTTGATCCTGTGACTAAGGCCCTGGGTCTTCGCCAGTAAAATGGGGTTGCTTACAAGTTTTGTAAATGAGATCAGTTCTCCAAAATTCCTGGCCGGCAGAAGGTGCTCAGTGTTGTAAAATTTGATTTTCTTTTATTCTCTCACTTTTGGCCCTGGCATTAATGTGACATACATTTCTGTTGCAGCATCTTGGTGAGGGTAGCAAGTGGTATTTTGGATGCTTCAAGATATGATGTCATTATTCTGTAAGATTTCATTATGAACCATGTATCTTGATTCTCAGCGTCCTCGAAGCAATTTAAACAAACCAAATGCATAAAAGCATTTACTCTGTGACATTTGTTTTCAATAGCTTGTGAGCCCTCACATGCTCTTAATAGAAAGCGAAAGCTACAAAAGCTGGCCTGCTGTTAGGAGGCGCTATTTAAAGCCTCCGTGGGCCAAAAAATGACAATTTGAAACTGACTGTGGAGTGTGACGATGCCAAATACTGCAGACACCCAGGAAACCTGTCACATTTGCCATGTGTTACCAGAAATCTCCAGAGACTGCGGAGGTTTTAGAAGAGCTTTTCTCTTAGGAAGCTTTTGCCATTTTAATCTCTAGATTTCCCTTTTGCTGTGGATGGAACACGATATGGAAAGGAATCTCAGTGCACCCTGGGGCTCTGTGGGTAGGGAGGCTTTCCCCCATGCAGAGGAATTTGTGAGGCTTCCTGCTGAGTTCAGCTACTTGACAGTTTTATACCTGGGAATAGTGAGTTCCTTGAGAAGTATCTGCTTCTGCTGCACATGGTTGTGTCACAGTGGTGAAGAAGCCTGCTCTGCCTCTGACTAGCTAGGTGACCTGAGCTACTTAGCTTGAGGGTGTCAATTTCGCTGTCTGTAAAATGGGGAGAGTGACACCATCCTCCTGGTATTTTTGTAAAGATGTGTGGTAATGTATATAAAGTCCCTACATTGGTATTTGATATAGAGAAGGTACACTGAAGGTAAAATTTAGTTGTTATTTTTTCTTAAAATTTTTAATTTTGTTTAATAGTTGCAATGGTTATTTAATGAACTATAAACTCATTTAGCAATCTATTTTAGGATCCAAGCTGTTTCCAAGTTTTTGTATTTCCGTATTTGATTTAATTTTCAGGATAGGTGTTAATAATTGGGATTATCAGGCTATAGTTGCCAAATTATTTTCCAAAAGTGCTATACTAATCTATCTTTTCTAAGGTGGAAATGAAATTTACTTAAAATGGAATATTGTTCTTAAAAGATCTCAGGCACAAGGAATTTCTGACTGGCTGCCTTTCCTCTACAGGCCCCGGCATCTGGCTGTGTCCTTCAGCTCCCTCCCTTGGTCTATAATTCCATTTTCAACCTTTCACTGCTCACCTCAAAGTTTCATTAATTTCTAAAGCACAACCATTTGGTCTTGCTCTCTTCTTACATTATAAGCCCTAGGGACCTCATCTTTGTCCCCAAAATGACGTATCAAGTTATTTTTCTTTTTTTAAAAAAAATATTTCTTTATTGATTTCAGAGAGGAAGGGAGATGGAGAGAGAAATGGAAACATCAATGATGAGAGAGAATAATTGATCGGCTGCTTTCTGCACACTCCCTACTAGGAATTGAGACGGCAACCTGAGTATGTGCCTTTGGCTGGAATCAAACCCGGGACCCTTCAGTTTGCAGGCCAAAGCTCTATTCACTGAACCAAATGGGCTAGGGCCAAGGTGTTTTTCTGAACAAAGTTATTTCCTTCCCTATAAGAGGCTCTGGAGCCAGTTGTAAAGATAATGCTTTCAACACTCTGTTTCACTCACTAATAGCTGTTGAAAAAAACACCTATTATTTACTTATTTGAAAAGCATTTGTGTATTTCGGATTTCTGAATTCATATTTACTTGTTTATTTAAGCTGATGGGTTTCAGGTTCCTAATAAGGATGAACTTCCTAGGTAGAGTAAGTGTCCTAAGGAGAGAGTGTCTCGCAGGAAGTAGTGAGCTCTCTGCTACTGCAGATGTCCAAGCAGAGGCTGAAGATCATTTGTTGGGATAATTGTAAATGGAATTCAAGTAATAGCTGACCATTGGGCTAGAATAGATGACCTTGAAGATCTCTGTACTCGTGGGAGTCAGTCAATCCATGATTTTTCAATTTGTCTAAATAATTAGGACAGTTATGTATTAACTAGAGGCCCAGTTCGTGCACGGGTGCGGTTCCTAGGCCAGGCCAGTGATGGAAGTGTGAGTGTCTGGTGTGGAAGGGTAGGTCCCAGATGAGCTCTGGGACCTGGGCAGCACCTGGATCCCCCAGACCCCGTGCTTCCCCCTCCGCCTGAGTCACAGTGACCGAGTCCCCATGCAGAGATATAGTGAGTGCAGCCACGGATGCTGTGGGCCAGGGCGCAGCTTGGGCCTCTGGGCTGCGCCAACCCACAGGGAGCCCGACAACAAGCTTGGCGGATACCCCACATTCTCACTGCACCTCTGTCCCTGTCACCCCCACCCTCAGCTAGCAGGCAAGAGGTTGTCAATGCCCACCATGTTCTGCGTCGCCCCCTGGTGGTCAGCGCACGTCATAGCGAGCTGTTGAACTCGGTCTCCCAGTCAAATGACTGCCCCAGGGAACAATTTGCATATTGGGCTTTTATTATACAGGATGATCTATTTTTAAGACCTCTTTCTTTAATAACAGGCAGGCTTAAAGTGTTGGGCCAATGGGTTGGACAGTTATGTCATGTTACTTCCCCACCTATGATTCAACGTGTTAATTCCCCGTGGCAGGGTTGCTCCCACTGGAATCCTTTTAGGTACTTTCTCTGCCTCTGAGACATTTCACCCTTTCACTATTTTAGGAACACACTTCTAAATTATACAAAGTTTTGCTGACACAGGGCCATAACACCTTGCCCCAGAGGAATTCTCCACGAATGGAATATATTAAGAGAGAAAGCCTGTGAAATGTGTGTCAGTGCAGCTCAGCTGCTCTTCTCCAAGTTCAGCACTGCCTGAGGCTGAGGATTCCTGATGCTCAGGACCGAAGATGCTCTCCATATCTGAAGTTAGTTACATCAGAAGTTCTGATACCTCACGCAGCCTGGGCCTGGTCTGGTAGCCAGTCCATGTCTATTAGCAAGTCACCTTCACTGGCTACTCACATCACGCATGCCTTTTATTTCAACATCATGTTGCTGTTCAGAGTGGCGAAGGAGCACAGTACCTAACTTGAGTTAATTATTCCACTTTGCTTAGAAACAGTCTCCCCAGAGCAGGCATCCTCAAACGACTGCCCGCGGGCCACATACCAGGTGTTTTTGCCGCCGCTGCCTGTCCTGCTTAAAATAAGATATGTGCAGTGTGCATAGAATTTGTTCATAGTTTTTTTTAAACTATAGTCCGACCCTCCAACGGTCTGAGGGACAGTGAACTGGCCCCCTGTTTAAAAAGTTTGAGGACCCCTGTCCTAGACCCATCATAATAACCCCAAAATAACAACATTGCAAAGAACTTGGGTTGATATAAATCCTGGGCCTCGAAAGGTACCAAAAGTTGGATACGCTTTTTATCCCAACAACTTTACTTCTTGCTAAGGAAATAATAAGAGAGATGTTCAAGCATGCCTTATTGCAGCACTTTATGATATCCAACATCTGGAACTCTCCTAAATGTCCTCAAATATGAGACCATGTTCTATACTTAAGAATCACGTTGTAGGAAAAGATTTAGAGTATAGAGATGTTTGTGATGCACTACTTAGTAAAAGTACCAGGCTACCAAATATTTAACATTTTTGTTGTTAAAAATGGGCATGTATTCTTAAAGATTGTGATCAAATAATAATAATTAATATTTACTGAGTGAATATGTGTAAGGCACTGCCCAAATTGCTTTACCTGTATTAACTTATTTAATCCTTAACAAAACGCTTTCAGATGAGAAAACTGAGGCCCAGATAGCTTAGATATCTTGCTTATGGCTACTGGGCGGAAGTGAGATTTAATTGGGTAAACCTTTGCTCCAAAGCCTGAGCTGTTCACCACAACACTGTTTCCAACAGACTAAAAAAGACAACATTAGAAAGCTAAATGTAAAACTAGAAGCAGGGTTACAAAGATACTATACTACTGGCCTTGAAGATGAAGGGAATTGGGGACAGGGTGAGGGAGGGATGCACAAGCCAAGGAATGAAAGCACCTTCTAGGAGCTAGAAAAGGCAAAGAAAATGATTCCCCTCTAGCTCTCCTCTAGGTCTTCAGAAGGATCTAACCCTGACCATTTCTTGGTTTTTAGCCCAGCGAGACCCACTTCAGACTTCTGACCTCCAGAATTGTAATATAATAAGTTTGTGTTGCTTTAAGCCACTCATTTGATAGTACTTTATTGCAGCAGCAACAGAAATCCAATCCAGAGGATGATTCCCATTTTATAGACGAGGAGCGAGGGGAAGAAGCTTGCCAGGATTTGCACAGTAGCAGCTGGGAGCCCAACCCTGGTAATTAGATTCGAGAACTCATGCTCCTAAGCACTGCTGTTCTGCCTATGAGAAAAGGATGCTGGCAGTGATCGTCCTACCACCTGTGCTGATGTGATAAAAGTGAAGTTGGTGAGCTACTGAGGGACAGTGACTCCAGAGGGAAACAAATACTTGTTTACACTCCTAGGCCTTTGTCCCATGAAACTTCTAAACCTGCTGAGAACTTCGAGCCTGCAGTAAAAGTTTATCATCCAGACAGTTTTAAATTCCTATTTACTTACCTTTGCCAATGGGTGTTTTTCGTTATTTCTTTTTTTTAAATTTTGTTTTATTGCATAAAGAACTATAAAGAGTGTTAAATAAATCTCCATTTTCCCCCCTTGACCTTCCCCCTCCTCCCTTACTCCCCAGTGTCTTGTGTTCATTGATTGTGCTTATATGCCAATGTTATCTCTGATAAGGGTTTAATCTCCAACATTTATAGGGAACTCATACAACTTAACAAAAGGAAGATAAACAATCCAATCAAAAAATGGGCAAAGGACCTAAATAGACACTTTTCAAAAGAGGACATTCAGAAAGCCAAGAGACATA
>PVJC01043144.1:0-15086 GCA_004026665.1 Murina feae
CACCCTTTGGATTGCCATCATTAAATATCATTGGAGCAGATATGGAAAAACTAAAAATCTCATATGTTCCTGAGGGAGAAAGCAAAATGTTACAGCCACTTTGAGTTTTTTGTAAAGTTATACACATAACTTGCACTATGAGCTGGTAATCCCACTCCTGGTATTTATTAAAGAAAAATGCCATTCCATATAAAGACTTGTATGTGAATGTCAACAGCAGATTTACACGTAAGTGCCTAAAACTGGAAAGAACCCAAATTCCCATTAGTTGTGAATCATGATATAGCCAAATAATGGAATATTACTTAGCCATCAAAAGGAACACATTACTGACACATGCAACAACATGGATGACCCTCAAAAGCTGAGTGAAAGGAGCTAGACATAAAAGTTTTCCTACAGAGTGACTTCAACTATATAAAATTCTAGAACAGGCAAAACTACAGTGCTAAAAAGCAGCCAAGGGTTGTCAGTGATGAGGGGACGGTGAGAAGGGATTCATGCAAAGAGTGATGAGAGAACTCAGGGTAACGGGATGTTCCATGTCCCAGTTTGCGGGGATGGTCATAAGACTGCACACACTGTCAAAACTCACTGAGTTAACACTGACAATGGATTAATTTGTTGTATGTAAATTACACCTCAATAAAAGTGACAAAGTACACTAAAACATCATAGTCCAATTTGCTATGAATTACCTATAACATAACATATACAAGGCACTGCAGTCTTTGGAGATAAATTCATTTGTTCTAAGTGATGGCATACTCAAAGGCAGACAAGGAACATGAGGGAACAATATGCAGTCCAAATATTGGGCATATTTGAATGAAAGACCCAGGGATCATCTCAGAGACTTAAAAGATGCCTCAGAGTCATAAGCATGGAAAAGACTTTTGATCCTCAGAGGGAAGGTGAGGCAGGGTGGGTGGGGGGGAAGAGATCAACCGAAGAACTTGTGTACATTTATGCATAATCCATGGATACGGACAATAGAGTTGTGAAGGCTTGGGGCAGGGGGCGGGGGAGCAGGCTAGAAGAGGTCAATTGGAGGGGGGCATCTATATATCTATATCTATATCTATATCTATATCTATATCTATATCTATATCTATATCTATGCCTAAGTAATTGAATGACCGAATGACCGGTCACTATGACCCACACTGACTACAAGGGGGAAGACGTTCAATGCAGGAGCTGCCCCCTCGTGGCCAGTGTGTTCCCACAGTGGGAGTGCCATTCAGCTGACTGACCCATCCTGGGTGCCCACCAGCCCTGCAGTAATCACTCACTCCCTCAGTAGTCCTGCAGGTCCAAACTCTGGAGAACGGGTCGGGCACCTCGGGCACCTCAGGCACCACGGCCGCTTTCCTTCCCTAGATGCTCCACAAGGAAGAAACAATATAAGCGGCTGCCAAGTGGCTACTGACAACTGGCTTGAACATCAGCAGGACGGATCCGGATGCCAGGCCTGCAAGGGCATCACACCGCCCGCCTGAAGGGCCAATCGCCTCCCGGCTTCTTCCACCCACCTTGGGATGGGCACCAGATACAGGGCTCACAGCTGGCAAGTGCCGCTACTGCAGCAAGAGCCTCTCCCACTCAGGACTGACTGGATGCGAGCCTGCGGCAGGTGCAGTGGGGTTGGAATGAGTGGCAGGTGGCGTTGGCCTGCCCGTTTAGGCCCATTCCCCTCAGGCCTCACCAAAGGACCCCACCAGTGTACGAATTCGTGCACCTGGCCTCTAGTATGTCATACTTTCAACAATAAACATTTTTTAAAAAATCAGTAACAGAAAAAAGAAATCATAGCTGGGCCCCAGATGATAAGTAAATAAATAAGTAGTCGTGACTACGACCCAACAAAACGTTTCCCGAAAACACAAATTTTGATTTTAAGTAATTTTCATGTACCATGAAGTAGTATTGTCTTTTGATTATTTTCACCCATTTTAAAACTATAAAACCCTTCTTAGCTCATGAATCATACAGAAACAGGAAGAGGAGAGTATTTGATCTCTGAGCTGTGCCCCTGGTTTAAATCCCCTAAGAATGTAACTAACTCATCCTAGAAAATAAAAAGACCCATGCAATATTTTACAGCAAACTCAGTCTTAAGCCTGCGTTCTCTGTCTCAGGGAGGTATCAGTGGTCACGGTGTGGGTATCGGACTGCAGTTCAGGCCATCTTCAACAATGGGGCCCCAAGGGACTGGCTGACTTTCAGGAATGCTTGGACAGTGCCAAATTAATTAACACTTACATGTAACTGACAACTAAGAGCCAGCAGGCTTTTCTGCTTAATAAAGCAAACACGGGATTTATTTGAAAAAGGATGAGGGTTTTGTTTTTTTTATTTAATTTCCTTTAAAAAATACACACCAAAAAAAGACTCTGTGTGCCCACAGAGTGATGGAAGGAGATGTATCCACTGGATAATTTTTAATTAAGGCGAATGAAGCCTGGCTAGCTAAAAGGTTTGCTTAGGGGAGAGGTTTCACACTGTTAACACATCAGTGTGTGTTCTGCCCATTAGCTTTTCCCAGAGTGACGCACATGGTCTTCATGGCAATGACAAGGAAGGTTCTTCCTGTGTCTTCAGGCTGTTTAGTGATGAGGCCTTAGAAACCAGCAACCTTCTGGGAAGTGGGAGGGATTGTCAGATTTCAACTGTAGCTCTTAATGACAAACTGTTACCTGGGGTTGTCAAAGCAAGTTACACAAGCTGCCTATGTGCTGAGCCAGGATTCTAAGCACATAAATACACCCAAAGCTCCTCAAGGCTTTTATAAAAAGACTAGGGGCCCGGTGCACAAAAATTTGTGCACTCGGGGTGGAGGGAGTCCCTCAGCCCGGCCTGTGCCCTTTCACAGTCTGGGACCCCTCAGTGGATGTCCTATGATGGCCCCAGTCTGCCAGGCGCCTTTTGTGTGTGTGTGTGTGTGTGTGTGTGTGTCTACCTGCTGGGGACCTGCCACCAGGCACACTGTGGAGGCTTGGAGCAGGCACCCCCTCTATGTTGATCTCTCAGACTCTTGCCCTCCCCTACATGTTGTTCTCTTTTTTGAGCTGTGGCCAGGTCTGGGTGCTGCCTGCCTCCCAAGCTTGTCTACTGCCCATCTTCCTCCAGCCACCGGAAAGCAGGGAAAACCCTGCCTTGTGGTCAGGCCAGCCTTTTCCTGCTCCCTGATCCCTGGAAGGGACCTGGGAAGCCACCAAGCAGGCCGCCAACTCTTTCCCACTCACCTGTCCCCTGCTGCCTTCCTTTCCCACTTCCCAGTGCTGCCAAGGGGTCTGGGGAGCTGCCAAGCAGTAGCCCGGCCCCTGAAGTTTTGCTTTCCCACTCCCCAGTGCCCCGCAAAGGGCCTGGGAAGCCCGCCAAGCAGGCCGCCGACCCCCTACCACCTCTTACCCGCTCCCCGGCCCGCCTCCTTGCTTTCCCACTTCCTGGTGCCCTGGTGCCCTGGTGCCACTTCCAACTGCCAGCATAGGCAGGCAGTTGCAACAGAACCCTTTGGTTTAGTTCCGTGGCTGTTGGCCTCCATCTTGGCTGGGTTAATTTGCATACATACAGCCGCTCTGATTGGCTGTTGGCCTCCATCTTGGCTGGGTTAATTTGCATACAGCCACTCTGATTGGCTGGTGGTAACGGTCACATTTGCATGTTTCGCTTTTATTATAGAAGATGGCCAGTGAACAAAAATTCGTGCACTCGGGTGGGTCCTTCAGCCCGGCCTATGTCCTCTCACAGTCTGGGAACCCTCGGGGGATGTCCACCTGCTGGCTTAGGCTCACTCCCCGGGCAATTAGGCCTAAGCTGGCAGTCAGACATCCCTCTGGCAGCCCAAGAGCCTTTTGGGGGATGTCCACTTGCCAGTGGGGAGCAGGCCTAAGCTGCAGACAGACATCCTTAGCACTGCTAAGGAGGCAGGAGAGGCTCCCACCACTACTGCTGTACTGGCAGCTGTCAGCCTGGCTTGTGGCTGAGCAGAGCTCCCCCTGTGGTAGTGCACTGACCACCAGGAGCAGCTCCTGCATTGATTTCAGAGAGTAAGGGAGGAGGAGAGAGAAATAGAAGCAGCAATAATGCCCCCTGGTGGTCAGTGTGTGTCATAGTGACCAGTTGTTCCCAAGTCATTCTGCTGTTAGGGTCAATTTGCATATTATCCTTTTATTATATAGGATGCAGAAAAGGAGTCAAGCGGAAAATACTAACCCCAGCTTTTAACATGAATCATGCAATGCCTTGTGTTGCACACTCAGTTTCTCATGTAATTCTCACAATGATCAATGAAGTAGGCACCATTAATATTTGTAGGTTCCATGTAGGCAAAGTAGGTTCAGAAATGATAATTTGCCCAAGGTCTTTTGACAAATACTTAATACTTGTTGTTTGCCAAGGATGAACAAATAGTTACACATACACGTATGTAATCACAGATTGTGATAACGGCCAGGAAGACAACATAGGGGGCACTGTGCCAGTGTACGAGAGATAGCAAGGACCAGCCATGTGTCCTGACCTCCAAACTACCCAATTGCAAAGTCACGTTAAACAGTATAAGATGCAAAAATACATGTTTTCCATAATTGTTGCACTGGTTTTTTATGGCTGACATAACAAAGTACACACCTGGGTGTTTAAAACCACAGCGGCTTATTCTCTCACAGTTCTGGAAGCTAGAAAGTCTGCAAAGTGCGAGCAAGGTTGGTTCCACTGTGGGTGCTCTAATTAAATTAAAATCAGTTGCATGCCCACTCCTTCCTGCTGACGACAGCAGTCTGGTGTCCTTAGCTATGTGTGCGCTGCTCCAATTTCTGCCTTCATCTTCACTGGTGGCATCCTCCCTGGGTGTCCGTCTCTGCGTCTCTTTTCTTCTCCTTTATAAGGACAACCACTCATATTGGATTAGGGTAGGGGTGGGGAACCTTTTTTCAGCCAAGAGCCATTTGGATATTTATATCATCATTCGTGGGCCATACAACACTATCAACTTAAAAATTAGCCTGCTTGTCCAGTGGCTCAGTGGTTGAGTATTAACCTATGAACCAGGAGGTCACAGTTCAATTTCTAGACAGGACACATGCCCAGGCTTGGAGCTCCATCCCCAGTATGGAGTCTGTAGGAGGCACCCAATCAATTATTCTTTCTCATTATTGCTGCTTCTATTTCTCTCTCCTCCTCCCTTACTCTCTGAAATCAATATATTTTTTAATTTTAGCCTGCTGTACTTCATCAAACATTGCATTAACTCAGCCTTATGATTTCATGGACCTTATATGGCCCTGGATTAGGATAAGCCTAATGACTTCAACCCAACACTGAGTACATCTTCAAAGACTGTATTTCCAAGTAAGTCCCATTCACAGGGTAACAGGGTTTAAGACTTCAACATACCTTTGTTGGGAGAGAGGGACCACTCAACCCCAAACATTTGTCTATAGCAACTTGCCTGGTTTGGGTTTTTTTCCCCCAAATTTTTCAGTATTGCCTCAGACCCTGAAGGAAGCAGTCCAGGTTGACCTTTTAGGTCTGAAAAGCAAGCCAACCTGAGGGAATGATGGACAGTTTTAAATTGCTGCTACTGTAATGGGGGGGCGGGGGAGGCGGTAGGCTGAGGGCCAGACAGAGACAGGAGATGATGCTGAAGATCTTTAGGTAACACGCTCGTCTTCCAGCAGCCCCAGCCCACAGGTGGATGCTTTACCCAAAGTCAAAGGTGTCTGTGAATCCCGAGTCACAGCCCGGACACCTTCACAGGCCTTTGTGGCAGGAGGCGGTTTTGAGGAAAGAAGGTCCCCAAGCCCGCATTCCACACTCCAGGGATGGCCCCCGCAGCCAGCCCACAGCATACCTGAGACCTTGGAACCTCAGCCAACAAAGCCCAGGAGGGGGCGGCCTCGAGCCCCTGTAACACAAGGGCTGGATGTGGAGATAAGATCCCTTTCCCACAACCACGAATAGGTAGAAGAAACAACCAGTTCAACAAAAGACGTCCATTTCAGGCAAAGGAGCTGAATGTGAGAGGTAGGAAGCAGAACTCGGGCTGAAAACGAGGACGCACAGTCAGGAGACCTGGATGGATGGGCCCTGACCCCAAGGACACCACTGGAGACTGTGTCCAGGGCAGGCTGCCATCCTCTGTGCACCAGCATCCTCACCCTGCACTTCACGTCCACTCTCTGCAGCTTGTGGACCAATTCCACAGCCCAGATGAGCCCAGTGTGCCTCTTGGCACCCCAGCAAACATTCAGGGGCCCCCAGGATAGTTTCGGGGTGGGGGTGGATCAGTCAACTTTTTCTGTAAAGGCCACACAGACTCTGCCACAACTTCTCAGCTCTGCTGTGCTTGGCAACAACACTGGACAATCGTACCTTAGGGGTGATCTGCCCCACAGGACATCTGAGAGCATAAAGAAGCATTTAGGGTCGTCACAGCTAGGGGGTTTGTATTAGTTTGCTGAGGCTGCTGTAACACACATCTGGGTGGCTTCCACAACAGAAATGCATCCTTAGTTCTGGAGGCTGGAAGTCCAAGATAAAGGTGTCAGCAGGGCTGGTTCCCTCTGAGGGTCACACAAGAGAATCTGGTCCATGCCTGTCTCCGAGCTTCTGGCAGTTTACTGGCAATCTGCGGCCTTCCGTGGCTTACAGATGCGTCCCTTGTGATCTCTGCCTTTATCTCCACATGGCATGCTTCCTGGAAGCCTGTCAGGGTCCAAATTCCCCTTTCTATAAAGACACCAGGCACAGTGGGTGCACCCTAATGACCTGCTCTTCACTAGTCACATCTTCAATGCCCCTATTTCTAAATCAGGTCACCTTCTGAGATACTTGGGGTTAAGACTCTAACATATGAATAGGGGAAGGAGTCACAGTTCAACCCATGACAGGGAACTGCTAATATGCAGTCGAGGCTAGGGACGCTGCCAAACATCCTACAATGCTCAGGGCAGCCCCTGAACAAGAACTGTTCAGCTCGAATCTCCAGTCAGCCAAGGCCAAGGCTCCCAAGTGCAGACATGCATGGTGAGGCCACTGCCCATCAGGATTGCTGACTGGGAAAGGGCAAAGCCACCATTTGTAAAGAAACTTCCCATTTTTCTTCTGAGCTTGCCTGTGTTCATAAGCTTTGGTTATTTTTTTTTTTTTAATGATCTACCCAAATCAACTTCTTTCTTAAAGAAAAAATTCTTTCTACTATCTTCACGTTCAATTCCCAGACCTTATCTGTCCTGCTTCAGCATTCTTGGCGAGTCCTGCTGGGTTTTATTTTCTGCCTCTTGATGTGTGCAGAAGTAGATTAATCCTGCTTCTAAAGACATCCATCCTCTCCTCTCTCACAACAAAGGTGATACACAGGAGAAATAAATCACAGGAAGCAGCCGCGAGCTCGAGCTCGGGCGTGAATTCTGCCGGCGGCTGCCGAGGGAGCCGGGCTGAAGTTGCTCTCACTCATGTATATTTCAGCAGGGAGACCAAGAGGTAACTAAAAATTAAAGATATCATTTAAATGAGCTCTGATTGCGGCTGAGGATTTTTGTTATTCGCATGGTTAAGTATTCTGCTAAAAAGAGAAAGGATCTATATTCAAACTCCCCATTCTACAACCACTCAGTACAAGTAATTAGCAACATGAGCCAAATATTCTGTCTGGCATTCCCCCCACCCCAACTTTGTTCCTCCCTAGGGACAAAAAACACGAGGATTCTGTTCTCAGAGGAGAAATAAACTAAATCAAAATGACTTTCCTAATTTTTGCACAGGATCAGAGCTTACCATGAGTGGATGCAAACAAAAGCAAATGAGAAGACTCAGCATCGGAAAAGCTCATCACAGAGGACTTAGCTCGACACCTTTACTCCAGATAATAAGATGCAATAGACCCACAGTGTCACTGCACACATTTATTGTGGGTTGTGGGGCACTGGTCTGTGGCCACTGCTTAGACCTCCAGCTCTACTGACACACACACAGGGCCACCTCTCCCGGCCTCCCAGGCTCTGAGTGTGTCTCTCTCTCTCTCTCTCTCTCTCTCTCTCTCTCTCTCTCTCTCTCTCTCTCTCTCTCTCTCTCTTTCCCCTCCATTGTGTAAGCCCAGCATCCTTCACTGCATTTCTACTTGCTCCTGCCTGGACCCCAGCCCTATCAGGAAAGGCTCCTGTCCATGCACCTGCCCAGGAGGAAAACGGCCTCCTGACCCTACACTGTTGCCCAGCAGTAAGTCTTACCTATCTGTTCTCAAACAGGAAACACCCATCTTACCTATCGATTCTCACACAAGCCGGAAGCAGTATGGATTAGGTGCCGGCTGGAACCTGCTGAGGCAGTCGGGAGATCAGACATTGCCTTTTATGTGCTGTTTGGAGCAGTTTCCCTAGGGGCTTCTTTTTTCAATGCATTTCTGATTTGGTCCAGGATTTTAAAATGAGGGTAGCTTATGTGTGCTTAGAAAGAAAAACAAAAGATTCAATTGTGCTTTTAGCTTTCAAAGGCGAGCAATCTTTTGTCAGTGCATATTTCAAAATGCATTAGCCTCTTTTACCCTAAAACAGTTTGCGCTTCCCGTTCTCTTCATTCGTGCCTGTGTGTGTGCGTGCCTGTGTGCGCGCCTGTGTATGTAACTGTGCATATGTGTGCCTGTATATGTGCATGCCTGTGTATGTGCATGCCGGTGTGTGCTTGCGTGTGCGTATGTGCATGTCAGTGCGTGTGCTTGTGTATTCCTGTGTATGTGCATGCATGTGCATGTGCATGTCGGTGTGCCTGTGCATGCCTGTGTATGTGTACGCCTGTGTGTGTGTGCCTGTGCATGTGTAACCATGAAAGCCTATGCCTTCTGTTCTAAGGTTTCAGGGCCTGCCAACACCATGGCAGTAAACTTTATCCCAGCTCATTTCCTCTAAATATCTGTCCCTCTGCCATCCACGTGTCTCCATGAGCTATCTAAAACAAAGGATGGCACTGAAAGACTGCCTCTGGTGAGAATTCTTGCAATACTCTTACAAAACTTCATGAAATTCTACCCAAAGTGTCATGCTGTCAGAGGGTCTCCCCATCACATCTGCAGAGCCCAGGACAAGAGCACAAAGGGAGTCATAGACACATGATGTCTAAACACTTCAAAGTTACAATCAGTGTCCACCCAGGGCCCAGAGCCTGCTCCCCAAGACTCACCTTCTTGACCTGGAAGCTGAAGGAGCCAGGCCGCCCCCTGCTGGCTCCTGTGAGCCTGAGTGGTGGGAAGGACTGACTAGGATGAGGCAGAACAGAAGCTGGGCCCAGGACCAGGACTCCAGGGGTGTCGGACCTACCCAAACCTGAGCCAAGACTGACCTGGGCAAGTTCCCTAGGGAGCCGGGGTGCAGGGTCCCCTCTGCTGCCTGGGACATCTGGTAGTTGTACCCACTTCCCGAAGGACACCATCAAGGCAGAGGGGAGGGGCAAGTGTGGCCACCTCGGGAACCCAGTCTGGATGACTTGGGCAGGCCGCCTGGTCTAAAGCACAGACATTTTCCCTGGTTTCCAGGCTGGGCCTCCGTTGTCTCCACATACTCCCTTCCACCGCCCCCCCCAATTCCCCCCACACACACACACACACCCCTGTGCTCTCAGCTCCATTTCCTCTACCTGGGAGCCCGCCCAGTTTCCCCAGGTCTTGCCCATAATGCCCATTTCCTCAAATGGGGACCCACCACTGAAAATGCTTCCTTACAAAAACCGAACAAAAAAGTCTATATCCCTGGTCCCCTCCAGCAGAGCTCTCAGCATGGGCCCTACGCTAGGTCCCTCTTGCTCAGCCTAAGGAGAGACCACAGCAGGGGGAACTGGATTGGCTGTTGGCCTGACAAAGTGTGCTGGGCATCAGTTGATGGTGTCTATTTGGTAACAGTGCTTTGATTTTCCATTGAGAACGTATTGCTTCCTCCATGAGGAAAAGCCCTGGTATCACTGTCTATCAAGACACTCTGGCCCCACCCCCTGGCCAGAAGTGAGCCACTGGAGATCGCTGGCTTCTGGCCATTTGAAAACCAGGGCAGAAGATGGGGAGATGCGCCATCTGGTGGCAGCACCCTGCCTGGACACACCTGCATGTCCATGGGCTCCTCCTTCCTGGATCCTTGCAGCTTCCATGGTTTCTGCTCCTCCCACAGCCTGTTCAGCTTCTCCTTCTCCCTGTGAGCTATTCTTGTGTGCTCCCCATAATTTCCATTCTATTCAGTTAGCCAGAATTGGTTTCCATTGCTGGTATCGAAACACCCCTCATAGATACATCAATCACGCAGCCTCGTGGTGTGGAGGAGAGAGCTGGACTTCATTTACCCAACCCAGGAACACAGAATCAAATTGGAACGAATATTAGTTTTCCTTTGTCACTTGCTAAAGAGCAGCCAATGTCTTTATCCTCCCCAACCCCCAGCGAATATAGGTGACATGGTCACAGGTTCCAGGGACAGGGTGAGGACACCTTGGGAAGGGAGGGAGGCACTATCCCGCCCACCACAGGCATGCCAGCACCTGGCACATCTAGGGGCTCCATGAAGGGGAGCTGCTTTCCAAGGGGAGAAGGCTTGGGGAAACTCACATCTGAGGTCAAGAGGAGGGTGGACTACAGGAGCGAAGTGTAAAACTGTGACTGGGCATGAGGGTGGGGACGGAAGGGGCGGAAAGCAGGCCAGCTTGACCACAACAGGAAGACTGGACGGGGAGGGGTAACTGAGATGCTATAAATAGACTCAGGAGCAGTTTCCCCAGGAAGTAAGGAGTCAGCGTTCTCTTGCAGAGTTGAGACCAGGACACAGCCTTGAGGCTGATTCTTCCTTGTAGACAATGGCATTCCTCTCCCTCTGGCCTGAGGAGCAGGGTGGACATTCCAGGAATTCCAGGGTGGCACTGACTCACCACATCTGATTCATCCCACTCCTGGCAGACAACTTCCACAGCTACCTGCTGGAGGGCCACAGTGCTGTTTGCCGTTTGGGTGGCCCTGAATGGTTTAGATTGAGAGGGGACTGTGAGCTAAACACTCTCTCCAGGGACTCAATGCAGACAGAAGGGCCTCCCTGTATGATACCTGCAAAACCTCCACTCTCCACTAAACACACCTCAGAAACCTTCAGGGTCACTGTCCCCTCCTGTCTCTCCAGAACCTTCATTTACTCATCCAGGTACCCCGTATGTGTCTTACCTGCCAAGGCCCCTCGACATGAGTACGAACACCCACATCTCTGAAATTCAGGCTGTGGTCCATTCAACAATGCCACCAAATACCACTTACATTTATTGTGGACTTACTACGCGCCAGTCGATGCTCTAAGCGTTTTACACATAACATCTCATTTAATCCTTGCTATCATATATGTCCTATTTTTGTCTCTATGTTTAGATAAGAAAACAGAGGCCCCCTCACAGTAAATAACTCACCATAGTTTCCATCGTCAGTCTTAAGGCAGTGGTTCTCACCCAGTAAAGACTCCTAGTATTGCATGGGTAGAAGGCAGGGGTGCTGCTAAACATCCAATAATGCACAGGACGGCTCCCCAGCAAAAAACTGTCTGGCCTAAATGTCTAAGTGCCAAGGCTGAAAAATCCTGCCCGAACGAGGTTTCGCACGAGGCAGCCTTCCCGAACAAGCCTTTATTAGACCCCTCACTACACCGTATTAAAATAATTTATCTCTATCACTTGTTTGGAAGTTTTTCAAGGGCAGGGACCACTTCTTATAAACATTTCTATTTCTCATGCATGACCTATAACTCAATATATGTTTGCAGAATAAATGAACCAACCAACAAGCAAACGAATGAATAATTCCTGGGACAGAGTCCTCTCCTTCCCTGAATGGCCCAATTCTCTCTTCTCTCTTTGGCCCTTATCCGTCTTCTGCCGTAACTAATCATCATTCGTGTACTTTTCTCATTTCCCCTATTACCACAGAACGTTCCAGAAGGCAAAAACTGAGCCACCTCCATCCTCATGTCCTCAGTAGCTCTGGCACTGAACCCACAGGAGAGCTTCAAGTATTATGGAAACCGAGTGTCCTCCATTTCTTCCTCTCCTGCCCATCTTCTATTTTCTCCATCTGTCCTCACCTCATCCTCCTTTATGTGTTCAATCTACTGAAAACTCCAAGGTGGCTGACAGGCTGGAGAGGTGGTGGCCGGTTACCTATCAGGACTCCTGGATGCATGCTGAGGACTTCTTCAGGGGCTCACAGAAATATTTTCATGTTTTTATCAGAAGAAAAATAAATAATGCACATATCATAATGGAATCAGCCTGGATTACATATATCCTTATAACAGGACAGGTATAAAACATAATTCAATTTCGTCTTATGGTTTGTTTTGTTGTGGTTTGTTTGTTTTTTATGGAGGATGAAGCCCGTGAAAGCTAAGATGCATGCCATCAGACAGGGCTCCTCACTGCTGAGCAGAATAAACGTCCGGAGCCTGGGAGACCAGCTGCATTAGTTAGCTACCACTGTGTAACAAACTGCCAGCAACAGATCAGCTTAAAACAACACACATCCGATATCAATTTCTGTGGGTCAGGAGTCCAGGCTCAGCCGAGCGGAGTCCTCTGTTTCAGGGTCTCACTGGGCTGCACTCACGGTCGACCAGGAAGGAGTCCATGCCCACGCTCATGCAGGTTGTTGGCGAACTGCATCTCTGTGATTATGGGCCTGCATTCCTAAACACGTGGGCTCTCGCAACAGGGCTGCTTGCTGCTTCCAGACCAGTGCGATGTCACAGAACCACGGGAGTGACACCCCATCACCTCTGCCATGTCCTCTTCACTGTGTTCTATTGGTCGGAAGCAAGTCCCACACACAGAAGAGAAAAATACAAAGGGCATGCACTCCAGAAGGTGGGGGTCATGGGGTCACCTTAGGTTCTGTTTGCCAACATCATGTACAGCGCACACTATTGGCTGATCCCACGGCCTGGATGTCTGGGCTTCCCTGGGAACACACATGAATTTCTCCCCTACTTTATCCAGGCCTCTGCTCAGGTGCCACTTCATGGGAAGAGGTGATTGGGATTCACCAAGGGGGCCTCTGCTCTCCCACTCGGCCCAGCTGCCCGGCAGCGGGAGGAGGCCAAGCATTTGACCCCATGGAGCCTACAGTGTGAACACAAAGTCTACCAGTGTGAACACGGAGCCTACAGTGTGAACACGGAGCCTACAGTGTGAACACGGAGCCTACAGTGTAAACACGGCGTCCACAGTGTGAACACAACTCTGCAGTGTTTTCTGTTTCCCACCTCAGCAACCTCTCCCACTTTTAATCACAGAGCTCCTTAGCATGCCAGGAGGTGGGCTCAGCAGTAATCACCCCCACGGCAGCCTTTGTGGCCTGTATGCAGCAGTCACCGCCGGGCCGCGGGCCGCCCGAATGCAAGGTGAACAGATGTTTTTTAATGACTGTCACTGTCCCTTTTTTTACTCAGCTCTGAAACACTGATGATGTCAGCTGACAGCGAGGGCTCAGAAAGGTTACTACTGTCTGCACGAGGCAGAATGTGTGGACATGCAGATGATTATCACAGGCATGTTTTGTAAAACACTCTGCGGCATACAGAGTGAAGGTCCTGCTGGGGCAGAGAACTCCACTCTCTGGATGGCCCTGAGCGGGGCAAGGATGAGGCATAAGCCATGTGCTGGCGTCACTATTAGGTACCTGAAGATTCGGATTCTGCATTCAAAATGCTTCCCACCCCAGCAGGGGAGAAGGCAGGTACCTGACACCCAAACCTGCAGGCCTAACCAGCCCATAAAGTGACCGCTGCTGGGCCCGCCGTGTGTGGTCATCTGTGCTGTCCTAGTGTCTGTCCATGGGGGTCAGCGGACATGAGGCTTCACGGGGTCCCTGCATACCAGGTGCGCTCCATAAATACTGGCTGTTCGTAGACTGCTGAACTTCCGGATGGAGAGAACCAGAATTAAATTCGCCCCAGTGCGTGATGCAAATATTCCATCTGCCCGTGAACTTTCTCTTGTGCTCCGTTTACCCTCAATGGCAGCCCAAAGGGGCTGTACAGACACAACAACAAGTAGACCAAGACTGTCCCCCTGACCAAACCCAGGCTCTTCTCTGCCAGGTCTCCTCCTGGGGCCCTGTCCTTGGCCTGCCCAGCCAGGTTTAGTGAGCAGCCTGCTAAGCCAGCTTAGCGAGAATCCCACCACCCTGATATCTGATCACCCTCAGCGTCTGATCAAGCTCCCAACCCGCTACCTTCGATATCTCAGTCCTTTCCCTGCCTTTAGCAAGACTCCTGTTAGGCCAACATAGCAATAATCTCCTTGCCCGTGTCTCCTCTTAGTGATTTTCTGTCCACTGACCCCCTCACTCTGCACCTGACTATAAATACTCAGCTATAAGGATAGATATATGTATGTGTGTATATCTTTGTGTGTGTATATATATATATACACACACACACACATATACACATATATATACATATATATATTATACACACGTAAAGTTGAGCTTAACTTTGGACAAAGCAGTGGACAGTGATACCATTAGAAGAGGGTTGCTTGTATGGAGTGAGGTTTGAGGGTGAAAGGCTGTGTTTGAGCAATTGTGGGGACCTCCAGAGAGATGTTCAATGGGCCACTGTCAGAGCCAGCATGAGCACAGCTGTTCCCAGCTGCTCTGAGTCCATATAGCACTGCTGCTCTGAGTTGCTCTGAGTCCACATATTCCTCTAAATTCTTCCCGACTATGCCAGGGCAGGTTCCTCTCGAACCCTGCCCACTTGGAAACTTCGTCCAAGTTCCTCCTCTATCCTGTGCACACTAATTACAGGTGTCAAGTCAGAGCCCCTCTGCCTGGGGCTGGACCTTCTTGGATGCCGCGTCTTAGATGGAAAATCCATGAGAAGCTGCAGGTGTATAAGAATGAGTCTTTATTGCAGAAACCAGTTACCATAAAGTCATCAGACAAAACAGTCCTTTACAACGAAGTCCATACAGGCAACCACTCACCAGCTGGTAAATACATATCTTTCCTATGAAGTAATATTAATCTCTGTACCTACGACTATTATCTGAGCAGCCACACACTGCCCCCT
>PVJC01043145.1:0-14642 GCA_004026665.1 Murina feae
TACAGCCGCTCTGATTGGCTGGTGGGCGTGGCTTACCCTGTCTCGGAGAAACGGTTAATTTTAATATTTCACTTTTATTAGTTTAGATTGTCTGCTCTTCTTCCCCACTTGATTCTACTGATGCCAGGCCCTGCCTACTTCCTCCTCCCCTTAATCAATTTCTCTAGGCTGGAAATCTTGCTACTTCTCTTTTTGAAGGTGGTGGAAAGAAGAAGAGAAGTGTGTCTAACAAAGCTACATTATTTTGGAGGAGAGCATCCACTTAGTTGGCCATGATATGCAATTTCTAGTTGATAAATCTTTCGACCTATCAACCAAAAATTAGACCTAAAAATGCAATGAACTTTCTTATCTTTACTACACATTTCTGTTTTCAGCTTGTCCAGTGAGCTGCGAACATAGGTGTGAGACATCCGTTCTGTTTGCTATATTTGATGAATGAATGTTTATTTGCTACATCTAACTTGTAAAGTAGGTAACCTTGATGGAATTATATTTTTTTTTTCTAAAATATGACTAGTCTCTGTTTTTTTATTCTATAATTAGTCTCTTTATCATTAAGCTGGCTATCGCCCACCTTTCTATTAAAACAGAAAAGCCAAATGTTTTATTATACATTTTTATTGCTTTCAGAGAGGAAGGGAGAGAGACATAGAAGCATCAGTGGTGAGAATCAGATTGCTGCCTCCTACTAGAACATGCCACCTGCTGGAGATCCAACTCAAAACCCCGGCCTGTGCCCTGACCTGGAATTATACCGTGACCTCCTGGTTCATAGGTTAACACTCAACCACTGAGCCACACCACCCAGGAAGGAACGCCAAACTTTTAACCCTATTATTTGCATGTCACTTTATTTAACTCAACTGCCTTTCCTTTGTATGTTCATGTAGTTTATGTGCATGTGGATTCAAAACTGTTTTTTTGTCGGTTTTTTTTTATCATGATAAAAAACATAAACTATAAAATTTACCATCGCAGCCAGTTTTAAGTGTACAGTTTAGTGGCATTCACATTTAATGTACATTCACATTTTAACGCAACAAATCTTCAAACTTTTTCACCTTGCAACACTCTAGAAACTCTAGGCCTACTAACCATTAGCTCCTTCCCTCAGTTCCCGGCAAGCAGCCACTTTTATGCCTTTCGTTTCTATGACTTTGTCTACTTTAGATATTTCATATCAGTGTAATTATACACTGTTTATCCTTTGGTGGCTGGCTTATTTTCCGTAGTAAAATATTCATGAAATTCATCCATGTTGTAGCTTTTGGCAAGATTTCTTCTTTTATAAGGTTGCATAATATTCCATTGCATACATATTGCACATTTTCTTTATCCATTCATCTGTTGAGGGACATTTGGGTTGCTTCCAATCTTTAGCTGTTATAAATAATGCTGTGATGAATATGAATATGCAGATATCTCTTCAGGATACTGTTTTGAATTTATTTGGTTATGTACTCAGGAATGGGATTACTGGATCATAGGGGAATTCTATTTTTAACTTTTTGAGGAATCCCTCCCCCCAAACACTGTTCCCATAATGGCTGCTCCATTTTACATTTCCACCAACAATGAACAAGGATTCCAAGTTTCTTTATATCCTTGCCAATACTTGTTATTTTCTGTTCAACTGATGGTGGCAATCCTAATGATTGTGAACTGATATCTCATTATAGTTTTGATTTGCATTTCTCTTATGATTAGTAATGTTGAGCATCTTTTCATATGCTTGTTGAACATTCATTTTTTTTTGAAAATTGTCTATTCAAGTCTTTGCCCATCTTTTACACCAAGTTATTTATTTTGTTGTTAAGTTGTAGAAGTTCCTTATATATTCTGGATACTAACCTCTTATCAGGTATATGATTTGCAAAAATATTTTCTGCCATTCTGTAGTTTGGTTGCCTTTTTACTCTATTGTTTCATTTGATGCACAGAAGTTTTTTAAATTTGATGTAGTCCCGTTTGTCTCTTTTGCTTTTATTACCTGTACTTTTGATGCCACATGCAGGAAATCACTAAAATACAAGGTTCTGAAGATTTCTCCCTATGTGTTTTGAGCAAATTCTATGATTTCAAATATAAGATAAGGGTCTGATTTTATGTTTTGCATGTAGATACTCCAGTTTTCCCAACACCGTTTGTGGAAGACACCTCTCCCCATTGTGTATCTTGGCATGCTTGTGAAAATCATTTGGCTTTATCTACACAAGGTTATTTCTGAGGTCTTTATTCTGCTCCAGTGGTCTATATTTGTCTTTATAACAGTTATTTTGTATTATGTTTTGAAATCAGGAATTATAAGGGCTCCAAATTTATTATTCTTTTCAATATTGTTTTATCTATCTGGGTCCCTTGCAATTCCATATGGATTTTACGGTGGGTTTTACATTACTGCAAAAAATGTTTGTAGGATTTTGATAGTGATGGGGAACATATAAATACATTTGGGGAGAGGGGCTAGCAATCTGAATCTGTGCCAGTAACCTGCTTTCTAATGCACAGTCTTACTAGCTGCTAATTAACTCCATTTGTGAAAGAATGTAGGAGACTAGCAGCCGGACTCTGTACATAATTCAGCGATTCTCAATCTGTGAGTCGCAACCCCTTTGGGGGTCGAATGACCCTTTCACAGGGGTCGCCTAAGATCATCCTGCATATCAGATATTTACATTACAATTCATAACAATAGCAAAATTACAGTTATGAAGTAGCAACAAAAATAATTTTATGATTGAGGGTCATCACAATGTGAGGAACTGTATTAAAGCATCGCAGCATTAGGAAGGTTGAGAACCACTGACCTGGTTAATCAGTATCCCTAATTCATATTCTTGTTAGCCTATAATCAAGTCACTGCCTCTTCCTTAATTGTCTGGTCTTGGAAAACCTATTACCTAAAGACTTCCATTTTACAGAGGCCATAAACCATGAATCATACACAACCCCCTGAGGGGTTATCAGCGCTGGTGCCAGGCCAGGCCTTTAGGTGTGGTCTCACGGCCCCCATTCCAACACATGGGGCTTTTTGCAAAGCCCACGAAAGATCTGGAAGTCTGATCCGTATTTGGGGGACAAAGAAACCAAAGGGTATAAAGAGAAAGCTTCTTCCAAATTAGAGGGCTCAGGATTTGGAAACAGGCTCTCCTGAGTCACTGTACTAGTACATGTGAAACATCTGAAAATAAATGGGTTTATCCTGAATCTCTGAGTACTCCTGTGTATTTTTCAATTGCCTGGTAAATTCTGTAACAATAAGAGGGCATTGAATCTGTAGATTGATTTCAGTATTATGAGCATTTTAACAATAGTAAGTCTACCAATCCATGAGTATGGGATATCTTTCCCTTTTGTACCATCTGTGTTTTTGTTTTTGTTTTTGAGTAATGTTTTATAGTTTTCAGTGTACAAGTATTTCACCTCATTGTTTCAGAGTATTACGAAGTATTTTATACTTTTTGATACTCTATAGTTGAAATTGTTTATTAATTGTTAACAGTTTTTCTTTTTTACCTATTGAATCTTGAGTTATTGATATATAAGATCATGTTATCAGTAATCAGAGATAATTATTTTCCAGTTTGGATGCCTTCTACTTATTATTATCATTATTATTTTATCTACTTGCGCTGGCTAGCACTTCCAGAACTGTGTTGAATAATAGTGGTGAGAATGGGTAACTGTGCCTTGTTCCTGGTCTTAGGGAAAAAGGTGTCATCAGTGTTTTGCCATTGAGTATGTTGTTGGCTGTAGTGTTTTCATATGCAGATTTTATTATGTTGAGATAATTTCCTTTTATTACAAGTTTGTTGGGTGTTTTTATCCTGAAAGAATGCTGCAATTGTCAAGTACTTTTCCCACATTACTTGAGATGATTATGTGGCTTTTGTGCTTTATTTTACCAGTATGTATTACATTGATTAATTTTGTTGTTGTTGTTGAACTATATATGCATTTCACATGTGAATCCCACTTGGTAATGTGCTGCTCAATTAGACTTGCTAGTAATTTGTTGAGGATTTTGCATCAATATTCATCAAGGATATTGATCTGTTGTTTTCTTTTCTTATTGTGTCTTTGTCTGGTAGTAGAACAATACTGGCCGCATAGAATGAGTTTGGGAATGTTCTCACCTCTTCAATTCTTTGGAAGAATTAAAAAAAGACTGGTATTAATTGCTTTCTTAATGTTTATTTAAATTATCCAGGAAAGCCCTTTTGTCACAGACTTTTCCATTTTTACTGCTTCAATCTCCTTACTCTTTACACATTTAAAATAATGTAGTGAAACCATTTTCTTGATTTTCCCCTTCTCCTAAACATAGAACACATGTATTTTATGCTATTGTTCATAAAGGAGAGGGATACTAAGAGTGTAAAATAATTTAGAAATGCTAGGCAGAATATTGTAATTTTTTTTAATACTTTCACTCTCCTTCCTCTCTGCAAAGATATTTTTGATCAACTTTAGCTGAAAAACAAACAAAAACCTAAAATAAAAAGATCAGACAAAATATCTCTCCATTTTCACAAACTTCTTGCTGCTGCATTTGCTTGTGTACATAGCACTTCCTTCTTTTCCCACATCTGAGACAGGTGGCTCCCTCCTACTATTTTGGTCACTTCCCTTCCCCTGGAATCTCCATTTAATAATCTCTTTATTAACTTGTTCCAATAAATGACCTGACCCACTTCTTATATAGTCTCTGTCTCTCTGTTTTCCTATCTCTCTCATTCTCTATGTTCTTCCTCTTTATATTTATACTAGAAGCCCAGTGCACAAAAATTTGTGCATTCAGGGGGCAGGGGTCCTCAGCCCAGCCTGTGCCCTCTCACAGTCTGGGACCCCTTGGGGGATGTCCACCTGCTGGCATGCCTGGCCAGCCTAGGTGAGGGGCAGAGGCCCATTTCAGGCTTCCCATAGTCCCTTCAGGTTTCAGCTGCCTACTGGGGTGCCTGGCCAGCCTGGGTGAGGGGGTGATGGCTCTTTGCAGGCTTGCCAAGCCCCTCAGTGGGAACCCTCACCCCAGGGTGGTGTGGCCAGCCTGGGTGAGGGGCAGAGTGCTGTTTCAGGCTGCACACGACCTCTTCAGGGTTAGGTCCCTATTGAGGTGCCTGGCTGGAAGCAGGTATCTGGGATTTATTTAACTTCTATAATTGAAACTTTGTTGCCTTGGTCCCCTGCTGGAAGCCTGGATTGCCCTTGGCAACCCAAGGTCCCCGCCCAGCAAGTATCTGGGGTTTGTTTATCTTTTATAATTGAAACTTTATAGCCTTGAGTAGAGCTCAGGGCCCTCAGGGCCCTGGCTTCCTCCATTACCCATGGCAACTCCAGCTCCATGGCTGCTGTCATCTTAGTTGAGTTAATTTGCATATTTGCTCCTGATTGGCTGGTGGGCATGGCTTGTGGGTGTAACGGAGTGAGGGTTAATTTGCATATTACTATTTTATTAGATTAGATTTTTTTAAAAAATGCTTTTCCCTTCAACCTTCACTTCCTTCTATTTATAACTGGAATTCCTACAGTCAAATTTTGAAGGTCATGGTAAAAAGAGCAAGCTTGAAAATGTGGTACTAAATAGTGTGAATTCACAATTCTGTTCCAATGCTCACTTGTGATATTGCAAAAGTTATATAAACCTTTAGACCCTTTACTCTCTTCATTTTTAATAAACAAAACAACAACAACAAGGATCATACCTTTCTTATAAAGTTGTAATTCTAAAGCTTATCAGCCCTGGCTGGTTGCTCATGGTTAAAGCATTGGCCTGTTCATGGAAGGATCATGCATGGGTTTTATTCCCTGTCAAGGGCACATACCTGGGTTGCAGGTTCAATCCCCAGCCCCAGTTGGAGTGTGTTAGGGAGGCAGTCAATGTGTCTCTCTCACATTGATATTTCTCTCTCTCTGCCCCCTCCCTCCCATCCTCCTTTCCACTCTCTTTAAAAATCAATGGAAAAAAATATCCACAGTGAGGATTAATAAAAACAAACAAAACTTATTAAACAGGCATGTTGGTCTTGACCTTTCTTGAAATCCCTGGTGCATTTCACACGGTTGAAATATTTTCTTCTTAGAAATTGTTTCCTCTCTTGAAAACCTTTCTTTCATTTCCTACATGCCTGATTATTCATTTCTTCTTTCTTGGTAAGTTTATTTCCTTCACTTGCCTTTTAGTGTCTTCATTCCTCAGGGATCTACCTTCAGCTCTCTTCTTCTTATGCTCACTCTACTTGAGTTTTTGCTATCAGAAGCACACCTACATTTTAAATATTCATGTGGGATTCAGAACACATACATGGCAGATACACACACACACACACACACACATTTCCAATTCTTTAAAATACTTTTATTAGTTTTAGTGAAGAAAGGAGAGGGAGAGAGAGATAGAAACATCAACAATGAGAGAGAATCATTGATCGGCTGCCTCCTGCCCACCCCCTATGGGGATTGAGTCCAAAACTTTGGCATGTGCCCTTGACTAGAATCGAACCGGGGACCTCTAAGGCCAAAGGCCAATGCTCTATCCACTGAGCCAAACCAGCTAGGGTGACACATTTCCAGTTTTTGTGCCTGAAATCCTCACATGCTTATTGAGTGCAGGTCTCCCTCAAACTCAACTGGTCCAAACCGGTGCTCACCAGCACCTCTGAGAACCTCTTCTCTCCATTCCACTATGAATTTCTGTGAGATCTTTTCAGCCATGCTGGCTGTACTAATGGATAATTACTCCTTCCACTCCACCACTGTCTAAGTCCCTTCCCCTTTCTTGTCTAAAATGATCCTATTATTTATCCTTGCTTTTCAAATGCATTGCTATTCTATTGTTCTTAAGGGGTCTCCTTGTCTCTACCTTTTGAATAAACTAATTCAAATTTATCTTTATAAAATGCAAACCTGCTTCTAACACTTCCCTGCAGAAATCCTTTACTAATTCTCTACCAGTTTTAGGATAAATCTGAATTTTGTTATATACAAAAAAACTCTCATGATTTCTCATCTGCCTCAGCTTTATATTCTGTCTTTCATTGAACACAATTTTGAGCATTATGGGATTACTTGTCTTTCCTTGAAGTCTATTTCTCTTCCTTCATAGCTCTGCCCCTCCCCTCTCTACTTCTCCCTATTCCCTTTCTCCTTTCCTCTCCCTCCCAATTTTTTACTTTCTTATCTCTACATATTTAACTACTTTTAATCTTTTAAGAACAAGTAAAAGATGGCCTGCTGTGAGCTCTTTCCTGATCGCTCACCTCACACACATACACTCTTGGTTAGAACAGGAGTAGATCAGTTGGGTAGGGGAGCTATGTTTCCATTGTTAAGCCTGGGTTGAGTTTCAGGCAAATTGACTCCTAGAATACTAGCAAGAGAAATTTCTTCTATTTCCATTTCACTAGAATATACATCTTTTAACATTTAAATGATGTCCTGGGATCCTTATTAAATAATTAGGTTCAGGGATGGAGCCCTTGTTTGGTACAGGGATAAAAATAAACAGAACCGTTCTGTGATTAAACTCATCTATCTCATTTCTCTGTAGCTGTCATGAAAATGTTATTTCCAACTCAACATTTAAGTCCAGTTCTGCTACTGGATAAAGGTCATCCTCAGGTGGTCATATGACAGAAGGGGAGTCAGAGACTGGAAATGTGCACATGTTTACAACCTTTTCATGGCCAGAGACTCTCCATAGGGGAGACCTGGTGCTCTCATTCATAAATAGGTCAGCAGTCTGCCTCTGTGGACACCAGCAATCATCTTCTAAAAACACTTGAAAACCTTAACTCCTGAATCCTAAGTAGCTAATTCATCCTTACATCAAGCTGAGAAGAAAAATACCATTTCTTCATGTCTTAACTGATGGGTGGTTGCTATTTTCAGGAGTGATTCAAAACGGCCCAACTTAATGGCTTCTTAAAGTGCCATTTCTTTTTTCTTTTTGACTTATAAATTCACAGAACCTAAAATCTGCTAAAAATTAGAAGAAGAAAACTGACATTCTGAAGCAAATAGATCAGACCAATGACTGTAGAAAAACAAGATGTACATACTTTAGTACTATTGATCTATTTATGTGGAAAGCTCCAGAAATGGGAATTCATAGTGGGAAGGGATAAGGAAAGTGAACAAGTGCTGATTTAGAGTGATAAGTGTTTCAAAACTAAATTGAATAAACTAAAGCAACCATCTGTTTTATAAACTTAAATGAAAAATTGTTAGTAAATCTTCTGACGGGACACTATTTTTTTTGGCAGAGAACCAATTTTTAAGAAACAGAACAAATGGGCAATCCAGCATAGTTCATAAAGGATAACTACGTTTCCCAGTTATCCATCTGGGTCCTTTTCATTTCAGTGCTTTAATTAAAACTCAATGGTATTATCAATCTGTTACATTTTTCATGGTGATGGTTATTACATTTACAGTACAGCAGGACTACAAATTAAAGTGAGGCAATGATAAATTTCAGCTCCAAATTTCATTTCTGTTTCTCCAGTAACTAATACTCTGGTAATATTTTTTAGCTCACTCATGTTTATAGAACAATTTCCATGATTTTTTTATGATTAAAATAAAGGGGGGAAAAGAAGCATGATTTTTTTCACAGTTTTTTTCTTTTTATATGCATTATATTTTATGACTCTTCTATTAACCCACTCTATAGATATATGTGAGTTGGGCTCCTAAAGTCTTTAATAAATTTGTTCTTATGGCTTTTTAAAAAAATTTTGTTTTTTTAAATACTATTTTTATATTAGACTCCTTTGCATTTAAATAAGAAGCATACCATTCAATTATGAATTTCAGGGATATAATTTATGTGTAAAATATGGTTAATTTATATAAAAATCATTAACAAAAAGAAATGATTACCTCTTTGTATTAAGGATATCTCTTCAAATCCAGAGCAATAAATATGTATTCTTTGGAGTATACCAGGAATATAGTCACATAATGTTGTTAACATATGATTATAAATTAGTTTAAGATAACAGAACACAAAATGCAGTGGGTTACACTAAAAAAAAAAGCCATACAAATACTTTCAAAATATTAAAAACTATACAGAGATAAGCAAAGTTGTATAAAACAAATCAGATTGAGGCTGACATTCAGAATAAAATTTTAAAAATATACAAAATACATTTCTCCCTCTCCCATCTTCCTCTCTAACCCCAAACCTGGAGAGGATTTACATAAGAATGAATATAATCCATTGTGTCCTCACAGACAATCAAAAGGGCTTCTACTACCCCTTAGGAAGAAGAAACCATTGTTTTGAAATAACTTGTGTCATATATTAATTTGAAAAATCTCCACTCTTGTCAACATCCCTACACAACTAAGCAATCAATTTCTTTATTGATTAAGGTATTACATATGTGTCCTTATCCCCACCATTACCCCCCACCTCCACACTCATGCCTCACCCCCCTGTTGTCTGAGTCCATTTGTTAGGCTTATATGCATGCATACAAGTCCTTTAGTTGATCTCTCCCCTTTACCTCCACCCTCCCCTACCTTCCCTCTGAGGGTTAACTCTTTAGAGCATTTTACTGTTCTTGGCATTTCCCCCAAAGTAGACCTCCTCATTCAGTCTTCCACCTTCCTCTGGCAGGCCCTTGGAACAGATTCCCTAAGGGTTCCGGACTGTATTATCAAATGGAAAGGGAACTGAAATTTACTGAGTGCCTACTAGGTAATAGTCATTGTACCCTTACCCAATGTACATTATCCTATTTAATGCACAACCCAGAAGTTATTGCCCCTACAGCCTCAGATGTAGTGTTATCCCCATTTTGCAGTTTGCAGAGGGCATGACACCCAGGTATTCCTTGCTCAGTGCCCATGAGGCCCAACACTATGAGGAACTTGTCTCTAAGGAAGATATCCTAGAGGACGGTAACTCAAACGTGTGTCTGTGCTCCCAAAGCACTTATCACCTAAATGGAGAGATGGCAAAGCAATTAGGAAATAATAAATTATTAATATTTATCTTGGATTATTATTATCTTGGATTGTAACAATTCAAGGAAGGACAGAATCTAAACGAGTTGCTTATTAAAAAAATTTTAAAAATGGAACATTAAGTTACAAAGGTTGATTGGATTTGGAAATGGAAAAGTGGACCAGTTTGCTTAATGAGATTAGGATAATCAGAGGCCTGGGGCATAGTGGTTGTGATATGACAGAAAATATTAAGTACTGGAGAAGAGTGGTTCATATTAAGGAACAGTAGCAGATAAGGAGGGCTGGCTAAGGGAGCGCCAGGCACTGTAATGGCTTTATGGCTAACTGACATAGGATTATTATTATTTTTTTTTTGACAGGCCATGGGGAATCACTGTTGTTTCTTGAGCCTGGAAATAATGTGAAAGGAGACTGGGGAGTAGATGAATCTGGAAGTGGTATCCAGCAAGAGAGCTATTGTAGTCACCCAGGCAGATAGATTTATTTGAGGAGTGAATAATGACTAATGACTTAAAAATGTAAGAGTCTGTTTATTCTAGAAAATGAGGAATTCAAGATGCCAATGTGGTGTATACATAGGTCAGTATCTGTGTCTCCCCAGGATGCCCACCCAGCTTCTATTGGCTGAGACCTGATGTCCCTAAGTACTGCTTAAGCTGATTCACTTTAGTGCTACATTCCTCAGGTTAGAGGAATTTGGCTAGCCATGAGTATTTAACTCTAAATGGGCCAATGAAAGTGTTTCCCCAGAATTTTTTCTGATGGTTCTAGTTAGGAAAAGTCCTACATTCCCATGAAACTATTAAGAAATATCACTTGTTCTGCCTTCCGCTGTTGTTACAGCTTTCATGGCACAGCAAGTCGGAGAGAGGAAAGCAGGCATACAGAAAAAAAGTAGTGTTAAGATCAATGACTAGGGGGCTGGAGGGCATTGTGTGTGTGTGTGCACGCATGGGTATATGTATTTGTCTTATGCATACATAGATGCATGTATTAATACAACCCTAGAATGTAGCCTTACTAGCCACAGTTTGTAGATGAGGAAATCATCACTCAGAGAACCTAGCAATTTGGTCAAGGTTAAATAGCTACTTACATGGTACATTGAGAATTGACACCTAAGTTTGTCTGGTTCCAAACCATTGCCCTTCTGTTCTTATGAGACAGCCTTTCATCACGTTGGAGGAGGGGTCATGTTCAGACTAAATACTAAATTATGCTGTGAAGGTGTATTCTCAGCAAACACAGCCATGGTAGCTCTGCTCTGTGCTATAGGAAGGCAATATCTTCTCTATAGTCAAAGGATGAACAAAACATGAAAATATTTTCTCTCTAGAGAAAGTGTCACAAAAAGTGTTTAGTCAAACCCAACCAAAACAATCTATATCATCATAAAATATTCTATGTAAATGACAAAAGAATAGAATGCATTGTTGCCAAAAACAAAGTGCAGTAATATTAAACTAGAACTAGCTTTTAATTTATAGCACATATAGTATGAAGCATATTTAGTTAAAAGGTTTCAATAAGTGGGGGAACAGTTATAGAGATTTCAAATGACATTTTAGTCCCTTTTCAAATTATTTAATGGAGACAGTAGTAGTTTTAATATATTTTCAATTACATTTAATGTAGATTTACTGAATCTAACATTTTAAAAATTACATCTAATGTAGGTAGTACTGGTTCTGATATTTATTTAAATTATATTTGTGAATTTAAAAAATATAATTATATCCCATTTTTGGCCCTTTGGCATGATCTTCTAGAGTCCTGTTATCAGAAGTAATACACTCCTTAGTGATGATTTATCTGAACCTGAACCCTAAACTCATTGATGCATATTTAACTTATTACAGAGTTCAAAGAGTGAGATAGGAAGAAGGGTAAGGAGAGACACAGAAAATTATTTTCCTAAAGAAATTTACTAAACGTTGAAAGAGATATAATAACTGAAGAAAACGAATCCTTAGATATGTGAATATCTGAAAATTGATTTCTTGAGGTGAAATTATTTGAGTCAAGTAGGAAGATATAGAAACCTGAAAAATAAAATGTGCGTTTTTACAGTTGGAGGAGAAATAAGGTGGTAAGGAAGCAAGTTCCTTTGACTGGCCACCAGGGGGTGGTAATATCTCAGAGAAGCATGGAGGATCTATCTATCTCTATATCTCTATATCTCTGTCTCTATCTCTATCTCTGTATCTCTATTTCTATCTCTATATTTGTATTTGTCTACTGACTGGGGTGTATATAGAACATTGGTTGCATTGAGAATGGTTAAATAAGAAAAATGTGGTATTTGTAAATCTGGTTAGGGAGTATCTTAATTTCAGACTTTATTCCCAGGGGAGTAATTATTCAATTTCTAGATCATCCATTTTCTTTTTGTCTAACATTTTACTATTTTGTTGTATTCTCAATACATTCTCAAGTAGGTTACATTCAGAAAATAAAATACAAGCTCATATCTATTGTGGTTACTATCTAGTGGTAGTCATAGAAGCTTATTGATTGGTTAAGAGACTCCAGCTAGATTTTAGATCATTGATAGATTTGAATTATATTACTCTCATTTCTATAATCAATCTCTTTCTCTTTCTTCCCCTTTCTCTCTACTCCCTTCTGTCCTATCCTTACTCATTATCAGAGAAATGGAGCTTCTACTATCTTTTCATATTCTAATTCTGAATTGCATTAATCTAATTGGTAGTGAACCTAATTGAAAATTTAAGCAATTGCTAATCTCTTCAAATGACATAAAGGGACAAGTAAATAAGCAGGTATGAAACTACATGGATCTTCCAAATGCATAGTTATTTAGGTTGGGCTATTAAATTAGGTTCCCAAGCTAAAAATGTATTAATTCTTCCTCTTTGGAGAGACATCAATTCAGAAATTCAGATAATCTGTCAGATAGATAGCCTTTATCTGCAAGCCATGTTCACACAAAAGACATTAGTCTAATTAAATTATGGGCTATTCTACAAATTAGCATACAAATAAGAAACTCATATCTTATTTGTTTTGAAACCTTTTATATAATTCCTCTGTTTTTTTCAAAAACTTTTTGTAGTAAAAAATCAATTTTAAATCTTTCCAAAAATTGGTGATCAATAATTATTTTCTAGTCGCTGAGAAATTCTTCTACATTTATTGCATTGCCACATATTCTCATTGAACTCTCTTCTACTCATCATATTATTCCTGGCTGAAAACACATTAGCTATAACAATTCATAAAATGAGAAACAACATTATAGAGACTTTGTTTAGGTAGAGTACTTAATGGATTGTGCAGAACAGTGGAACACTCTCTCATTTACAGTAAAAATAAATTTATATCCTCCATTGTTTTACACTTAAACACAAACGACTCCACTGCTTTATCATTGCATAAACAAATTATTGCCAAATGAATTTGGAGACCCACAGAGTTTTTGTTTGTCCTGCAAGATGTAGAAACCTCAACATCTTCTGTGGATACAGATAGACAGCAGTTGTATATACACTGGGGGAAATTAATTTTCACTAAGAAGAGATTATTAGTCAGCATTAAATTTAGAAAATCAATGTAGTATAGCAAAAAGAAATTAGGCTTACCCTAGTCATTTTAGTACGTTAGCATATAATTCCCTTTCCTCTGGGTGCATGTTAAATTTTAATCATTTTAGCCTATCTCAAAATTTCTACCAGTTCACTGTGTAAAAATGCTCAATTTGTACTTAGATTTTTGTTCCTAAATCACACCACAATTTTAGCTAGTGAATAGAGAGCATAATACTAATTTATAATTCATGATTTCAAGAGCACTCAAAAAAACTTTTAAAATTAAGATGAATGTAAAAGTATTTAGAATTTTCCAAGATAAAACTGCAGTATTTATGCAAATATGACCTTCAGAATGGGCTCATGGATCACAAGGCAGAGTTTCATATTCAGTCTTAAAAATATTTGAAGACTTTTCAGAAGTGATTCAGATATATCTCCCTATTTTGCTTTTTAAAAATTAAACTTATTAGGGTGACATTGGTTAATAAAATTACGTAGGTTTTAGATATACAATTCTATAAATACATCATCTGTGTATTATATTGTGTGTTCACCACCCAAAATCAAATCTCCTGTCACAATATATTTCACCCATTTAGCCTTCACTACTTCCCCATCTTTCCCTCTAGTAACCACACTATTGTTGTCTGTGTTTATGGATTTTTTTTGTTTGTCTTGTTTGTTCATTTGATGCTTTCTGTGTTATATTCCACATATGAGTAAAATCATATAGTTCTTGATTTTTTTTTCTGTCTGGCTTATTGCGCTTAGCATGATATTCTCAAGTTGTTGCAAATGGCAGTATTTCCTCTTTTCTGATGGCTGAGTAGTAGTATTCCATTGTATGTGTGTAGCACATTTTCTTTATCTAATAATCTGTTCAGTTGTTTCCATGTCTTGGCCACTGTGAGTAATGCTATAATAAACACAGGGTACATATATCTTTATGAAAAAATATCTTCAAATTTTTCTGGTAGATACCCAGGAGAGGGATTGCTGGTCATATAGTAGTAACTCTATTCTTAATTTTTTGAGGAATCTCTACACTGTTTTCCAGAGTGGCTGTACCAGTTTACATTCCTATCAGTAGTGAATGAGGCTTCTTTTTTT
>PVJC01043146.1:0-14632 GCA_004026665.1 Murina feae
GAAGCCACTATGGAAAACAGTATGAGATTCTGCATAAAATTAAAAATACAACTACCAGCCTGGCCTGTGAGGTTTAGTGGTTGAATGTAGAACTTTGAAACAGGAGGTCTCAGTTCAATTCCTGGACAGGGCACAGGTCTAGGTTGCAGGCTCAATCCCAGTAGGGGACCTGCAGGAGGCAGCCAATCAATGATTCTCTCATTATCAATGTTTCTATCTCTCTCTCCCTCTCCCTTCCTATTTGAAATCAATAAAAATATATTTAAAAAATTTTAATACAATTACCATTCAATTTAGCAATTTCAGTTTGGGGCATTTATCCAAAGAAAATGAAAATACACATTCAAAAGATACACATACCCCTATGTTCACTGAAGCATTATTTACAATAGTCATGATATAGAAGCAACCTAGGCATCCATTAATAGATGAATTAATAAAGAAGATTTGAGATATATACACATAAATGAACACACACACACTGTAATATTATTCAGACATAGAAAAGAATGAGATTGAAAAAAACGAATGCAATCAGTAAAAGCTATAGGAACTGTCAACAAGGAAATGAGATTTATGACATAAAATCCTGCCCATTGAATTTATTGCTGAAAACTGGCAGAGACCAGTTCAGTCCAACATGGTGACTCGGTAACCCTTAGCCTCATTATATGCCTATTGCATACTAAATGACACATCCCACACCACCATGATCAAAACCAGAAAGCCCCATATAAGGACACCAAATGGCCAATAGTACTCCTCTGAGAAATCTACACCTTTTTCCCAGGAAAATCCTAAATATTCCTCCCTCTTATTGAATAACCTACACTCCACCCCACGCCTGATTAAATGAATCTCAATAAAGGAAGCAAATTCTGCTAAAGGGGGCTGCTGAAGTAGCCCACTTTCTGTCTCATCACTTCACTTATAAACTCCCTTCACTTTATACTATCTGAATTCTTTCCTGCACAAAGCCAAGAACCCACAATGGGTGCTGAGCCCTTGGGTTCCCAGGCTCCCAGAATGCTTTGCCAACATGGATGGACTGAGAGGGTATTATGCTAAGTGAAATAAGTCAAAGAAAGATAAATACTGTGTCATTTCATTTATATGTGAACTCTAACAAAATTAAACAAATAAAAAACAGACTCATAGGTACAGAGAACTGATAGTTGTCAAAGGTTTGTTTGGTGGGGAGATGGGCAAAAAGGTGAAGGAGATTACGAGGTGCAAAGTATAGTTATAACATAAGTCATGGGCATGTAATGTACAACATTAGGAATACAGTCAATAATATCACAATAACTTTATATGGTGATAGATGGTTACTACAATCCTCATGGTGATCACTTCATAAGGTATGTAAATGTCAAATCACTGCTGTATACCTAAAACTAATACAATATTGTGTATCAATGATTTTTTAATTAAAAATAGCTTTGGCTCTGGCCAGGTGGCTCAGCTGGGGTTGGAGTGTCATCCCCAACACCAAAATGGTGGCAGGTTCCATACTTGGTCAAGGCACATGCCTGGGTTGCAGGTTTGAGCCCCAGTTGGACGTATTTGGGCAGCAGCCTCTCCCCGCAACACCCTCTCTCTTTCTCTCTCCATCTCTCTAAAAATCAATTTAAAAAAATATATCCTTGGTGAGAATTTTTTTTTAAAAAAAAGCTTTATATTCCAGAATAGAAGTTAAAATAAAAAACAAACTTGGAGCCTTTGTCCTGTTTTTTTTCCATAGAACATATGTAACACATGAATATCAATATCAATGTCACATATCTCCTTAAGACAAAAATTCAGAGCAACATGACATCCATTCCAAATACCCTTTGCCCTCTTAAACATATAAGCCACACACTTAATAAAGGACAGGCGCATTCTGTGCTGTTATTGAATATCAAAAATATCTTTCAATGCTTTAGGTTATACAGGTTTCCAGAAACCAAATCATGCATAACAATGGCTAACTCACATTTTTATTTTTTATATTATTATTATTATTTAATCCTCACCTGAGGATATTTGTTCATTGATTTTAGAGACAGTGGAAGAAAGAGGGAAAATCAGGGAGAAACATCAGATGTGAGAGAAATATATTGATTGGTTGCCTCTTGCACATGCCCTGATTAGGGCCTGGGCTGGGGAGGAGCCTGAAACTGAGGTACATGCCCTTGACCAGAATCAAACCCGGGACCCTTGGGTCCAAAGGCTAATATTCCATCCACTGAGCCAAAAAGGTTAGGACTAACTCAGATTTTTAGATTATTAAATGCTTTACCTAGATTGACTATTTTCACAATAACTTTACAAAGTAAATACCATTATAATCTCCATTTCACAGACAGAAAAAAACACAAAACAAACAAAAACCCTAAGAAATAGAGCAGATTAAATCGTTTGCCCAAGATCACAGTTACAAGTGCCAGCCAGCTTGTCTAACACCACAGTATAGACTCATAAATATTGGATTACTTGACTCCCTTTCTGCCTACCTACCTATCTACCCACCTACCTAAATATTTATCTTCAAATAAGTGACCTCACAAAAAATATGCAGGCATACAAACCATGGATGTACTTTAGGCTTGCCTCTTCTCATTTACAAAGTAAATAAAAATCTTAATAAAAAACAACCATATCAATCAGCAATCTAAGCTTCCCAATCCATCTCAATAGCACTGATTTTTATCTTTATAGAAAACAAATCTAACTTGTTTAAAAAAACTTTTTAAAAAGTTCTTCCTTTTCATTGTAACTAACTTATACCAAGGCAAGATGACGTTGCTGTTTTTTTTCTTTACAACATACCAGGTAAATAATCTTTTTACCTCAGCCCTTCTTAATTCTTCACACTCTGCCAATTATTTTTTGTGTCTTCCTTCTGTTTCCAATGTTCATGATTTCCACCTGCTGTGTCTAAAATTACCTACTACTCCACCTCTCACAAATGAACATAAATCTGGCTCACATTTAAATAATGCATGTGGAAAGGACTTTTTAAAAATGTTTTTTATTGATTTTTAGAGACAGGAAGAGAGCGTGATGGAGAGATGGAAACATCAATGAGAGAAGAACATCATCTAACTACTGCCTACTGCATGCCCACTACTTGGGATCGAGCCCACCACCCGGGCATGTGCCCTGACCAGGAATCTAACTGGGGACCTTTTGGTTCCTGTGAAGCTACACCAGCTGGGCTGGAAAGGACTTTAAATTTTTTTAAATATATTTTATTGATTTTTTACAGAGAGGAAGAGAGAGGGATAGAGAGTTAGAAACATCGATGAGAGGGAAACATCAAAGAGCTGCCTCCTGCATAGTCCCCACTGGGGATGTGCCTGCAACCAAGGTACATGCCCTTAACTGGAATCGAACCTGGTACCCTTGAATCCACAGGCCGACGCTCTATCCACTGAGCCAAACTGTCTAGGGCTGGAAAGAATTTCAGAGAGATGAGGTCATCTGATCACACTGACTCAGATGCAGACACGTTCACCACCAGGACAACATTGCTCCCTGCGGTGGGTCTACCCCAAGCTACCACCAAAGTAGTTATAGGCCAAGGGAGGTTTAGGGGTGCTAAGGGCTCTCCATTACAATTGCCTCCTGTTTGTTCCTTCCATCATCTTGCCCACAGGAGGGACACCAGGCAGTAGAAAGGAAATTTTAGCCCTCTTTTATTCTCCTTTGCTCACAGAATGGTCTTTAGGGCCCTGGCTTACTTGGAACCACTATTGTTAATTCTCTTCTGTTACACCACCTACATTTAGAGAATTAAACCAATAGCAGCAACAATAGAAGCATTACTACTATTAGAAACTGATAAGGGAAGTACAGCTGTTGGATTTGATATCCAAATAAAACCTGGAAGTTTTTGCAAGCATGTCAAACTCTTTCAGGCTTTCTCAGTAACAATATATACATTACAAAAACTCCTGTTATGATCACTGGATATGTGGCTCTATTACATCGTAAATTATTTAAAAAATTTGCTAGCTACTGTAAGGAATTATAATTCTAACTCTTCATTCCAGAAGATTTTTAAAGGAATTGCTTTGAATAAGTATACCAAGTTAGACATAAAGTCTATGAAAACAAAAGCCATACCTTATAAATCATGTAAAGGGGAAGAAGCAAGAGGCAAATAAAAATAAGACCACACAAAATGAGCTAAGGAGAAGGATAACCTATGATACTTTCATGTAGAAAGAGCATTCAATACTGCTTTGTGAATGGCATCGGTCTTCTCACAAACCAGCAAACATTCAAGAAAGATGCCTTTTACAAACTTGACCATGACCTACTATCTACTCTAATAATAGCGTAATATTGAAATTGACCATTTCTTCTGGACGCCTAAGCCACGCCCACCAATCAGAGCGACCGTATGCAAATTAACTCAGCCAAGATGGCTGGTGCCGGCTGCTTTGCCACCAGCCCAAACTGCCTTTCTTCCACTCACCAATCTCCCCAAGGGGACTGAGAAGCAGGGTAAGGGAACTGAGGAGCAGGGCAAAGGGACTGAGGAGCAGGAGAAAGGCGGCCTGGGCTGGCGGTGAGGCCACTGGGCGCCTGCTGCCTGCCTGGCTGGCTCCCCAGTCCCCTTGTGGGGATCGGGGAAAGGCTGGCCTGACCACGAGGCAGTGAGCAAGCGGGGTTTTCCCAACTTTCTGGTGGCTGGAGGAAGATGGGGAGTAGGCAAGCTTGGCAGGCAGGCAGCACCCAGCCCTGGCCACAGCTCAAAAAAGAGAATAACATGCAGGGGATAGAGGAGTCTGAGAGATCAACACAGAAGGGTGCCTGCTCCAAGCCTCCATGGTGTGCCTGGGAGCAAGCCCCCAGCAGATAGACACGCAGAGGATGACTGCTCTGAGCCTCAGACGCGGCTGAGGGCAGGCCCCCAGACACACACACATACACACACACACACACACACACACACAAAAGGCTCCTGCCAGACTGGGGCCATCATAGGACATCCACTGAGGGGTTCTGGACTATGGGTGGGGGCAGGCTGGGCTGAGGGTCCCCCACCCTCCCCCCGTGCACGAATTTCGTGCATCAGGCCCCTAGTAAGAAATAACACCCTCTGAAATAAAAATTTCACAAACCATTATTTACCCCTACTAATTACAATGCATTCTGACTTTTTAAAAATACTGATGACATGCTAAACTGATTTCATGGCTCACCAGTGAATCACAACCCATAATTTAAAAACCTCTCTTCTAGAAAAATCGCAACATGTCAGAACACAGTTGCTAAACTTGACAATCTTGATTGACTAATCACAACCCAACTGCATCGGTGAACATTTCAGGGTGATTTGAAATACATGTTAAACATACAAAAAAAAAAAGTTCCAAGTAGTATCTGCCTTAAGAACAAGTTTTGATTTAAAAGGAGAGATAAAAAGCAAAGGATGAAAAATAAATGCTTCAAATACTGGAACAAACCCCTTAGCGCTCATCTCCATTTCACGAACTATGCTCTGACACCTTCACCAAACACTGGGATGAATTACTCAATATCCATGATTTTCTATGTTACTCTGTTCCTAATAATAACCTTCCATCTAAATTTCAAGATGAGCTCTAGAGAGTAGGGAAGAAGGAAGTGGTCTCTGGATGACTAGAGATGGAATGGATGCCATGTCCTGTTTCTAGCTGGCTCTCAACCCAAAGCAGTGCAGAAACAGGAGAGATAATCTGCTACTAAGATCCCCTAAAGCTCGCCAGCATTTGAACGAGGAACATTTATGAAGTGAACTCTGGGAACAGGAAGGGAAGTAGTATTCTCAAATCGCCAGCAATTTTTAGCCAGACATTTTCCTTGACCGACCATTGTCTAGAAATGTTGACAAGCCAATATGTGGAGATTATTAGGACCCATCATGACTGATAAGTAATGACAGAAGGCCAAAATTAGAGAAAAAGAAAATGTGGGGAAGAGATAATCTCATAGTAAATAATGTTTCTAGACTATTCTTTAGAAACAGAATCAAATACCTTTTAAATTACTAACAGTCCTGTCTCTAAAGTGTAAGATTTCTTACACTGGTAGATTAGAATAGATAGCCTGAAAAATCCCTTCCAATTCTGACATCTGTAATTATAAGTTTAAATTTCAACATCAGGTAACATTTTGGGGGGGTACTAGATGGCCTTTTGGGCACCCACAATAGTCCCATTTTTTCAGGAAAAAAGTTTGCAATGAAGATCATAATACTGCTATGAGAAAGCTAATACGGAAAGTACAGTTTTACTTTTAAATCAATCTGGAACATCTACAAAAACAAAACAGTGGCTATACCATGAAAATAAATTAAGTATTTTGTTTTTAAAATACTGTCACCTGATTTCACAGACACATATATATGTTAAACATTATCAAATTGTATATTTATAGTCTATTGATACATCAATTTTGCTAGATAAAACTGTTTAAAAATATTATCACCAGCTTTCCATTTATGTAAACAAATTACTTCATTCCATTAATAAAATAGATCAACATTATAGCTTATCCCTAATATTTTATAAATTTCTTATATTTACTGTCCTTTGCATTTAAGTTTTATTGCATTCTTCTTACTTTCCTAACATGGCAATCACTGAAAGGCATAGTACCTAAGCTCTAATGACCATCTATGTTTTTCTGCTGCTATTCAAATAACGCATGATTATATATTGATTATATCTTTCCTTTAACAACGTTAATCACAGCCTAAAAATCTACATGTTTCCTAATGGTTTCATTTCCTTCTTTCCATTAGTTAAAGAAACTGATTTCCACGCACTTCCATATCACCATGTTATGGTTCAGCTGTCATTTTTCTTCCCTCATTCTTTATCTTGCATCTATTTGAAATAAAATCTGAAAGCTCAGAAGCGGAAGGAGGGAAGCCAACAAGACTACTCACATCAGATTTAGAGGACATGTTCTCCTCCGCATCAGAATCATTGGGGTCCACGATATCATCAAATGGTGGTAAAGTTGACTTCTTCTTCTCTGACGTCTCACTCTCAATTTTGACTTTTCCCATCTTGACATGAGATTTGTCTTTTATCTGTTTTTTGTCAGCAGAACAAGTGAGTATCAGCGGTGGCGCACTAGAAAAACTTTTAAATAGAGCCTCTGAGCTACTCTTTTTCCTTTTTTTGGCCGAGAGTTCTTCAGAATCTGAAATGGGGGGCCTTTTACTAGGAGCCTTCTTATCTTGCTGTCCACTGGTGATAGTGAGTAAGTTACTGTCTGGTTTTGGCTCTTTTGACATGGGTTTCGGTTCCTTGAAGGCCATCTTAGGAACAATTTTTTCTTCTTTCAGTGGTTTATTTTCTTTGGGTTTCTTAGAGGATTCTTTGGAAGATTTGTTGTGATCCCTGGAAGGTTCTTTGAAGGCACTTTTATGTTCTCTGGAGTCTTTAGAAGGTTTTTCCTTGTGCTCCTTCATTAATTTGTGAGGCTTTGAAAAACTGGTGCTGCTGCTGCTGCTGCTGCTGCTACTGCTGCTGCTGCTACTACTGCTGCTGCTGCTGCTACAGCTGCTGCTGCTGCTGCTGCTACTGCTGCTGCTGCTACAGCTGCTGCTGCTGCTGCTGCTGCTGGTATGAACACTCCTGTTAGGGTCCTGCAACAAGGAGAAGAAGTGAAACTCAAAGCCAAAATGCAACACAGGGTCAAAAGCAACTTTCCTTGTATTCCATCTGCACAAAGTGATCCCTCTTTGATTGACCTCAAGGTAATTTTATTGGAAACCAATGACAGTATAACAGTGGAAATAGGGTGTGTGAGAAACATGGTGAATGAGGGCTACTACAGATCAAGGAATTTAATGAGGCAAGCTATTTTCTTAATCATAAAAAGCATGGCATTATAAACATTTCAATTCAACAAATGTTTACTAAACGCTTGTTCTGAAAGATATAAAGATGATTTAACACATGACTTTTAAAATACTTTTTTATTTTTCAACTAGAGGCCCGGTGCACAAAAAGTTGTGCGCTCAGGGGGGTGGGGGGGTCCCTCAGCCTGGCCTGTGCCCTCTCGCAGTCTGGGACCCCTCGGGGGATGTCCACCTGCTAGTGTGCCTGGCCAGCCTGGGTGAGGGGCTGGTGGCTGTTTGAAGGCTGGCCAAGCCCCCTAGTGAGGACCCTCACCCCTTAGGGGTGTGGCCAGCCTCAGTGAGGGGCTGAGGGCCATTTTCAGACTGCCCACATCCCTTCAGGGTTTGGGGCCCTACTGGGGTGCCTGGCTGGAAACAGGTATCTGGGATTTCTTCAACTTCTATAATTGAAACTTGGTTGCCTTGTTCCCCTGTTCGAAGCCTGGATTGTCCCTGGCAACCCAAGGTCCTAGCCCTGCAAGTATCTGGGGTTTGTTTATCTTCTATAATTGAAACTTTGTAGCCTTGAGTAGAGCTCAGGGTCCGCAGGGCCCTGGTTTCCTCCATTGCCCAGGGAACTCCAGCTCCGTGGCTGCTGCCACCTTAGTTGAGTTAATTTGCATATTTGCTCCTGATTGGTTGGTGGACGTGGCTTGTGGGTATAACTGAGGAGGGTCAATTTGTGTATTACTCTTTTATTATATTAGATTACAGTTGATGTACCACATTATATTAGTGTCAAGTGTACAACCCAGTGATCAGACATTTATATAATGTGATTAACAAAGTGATTACCCTGATAAATATAAGATCCATCTCACACCATATATAGTTATTACAATACTAGAGGCCCGGTGCATGAAATGTGTGCACAGGTAAGGTGCCTAGACCTGGCTGGCAATCAGGGTCAATTGGAGCCTTCCAGCTGCTGGCCAGGGCCTTTCATCTGGCTGCCAGCCGGGGCCTTCCTTCTCCAGCTGCCAGCCAGAGCCTTCCTTCATTCTGCATTGCTCCCTGGCAGTCAATGCACGTCATAGTGAGCAATTGATCTCCTGGTCTCCCAGTCAAATTCCTGAGGGAACACTTTGCATATTAGCCTTTTATATATATACTAGGGGTCCGGTGCACAAAAATTTGTGCACTCAGGGGGTCCCTCAGCCTGGCCTTTGCCCTCTCGCAGTCTGGGACCCGTTGGGGGATGTCCACCTGCTGGTATGCCTGGCCAGCCTGGGTGAGGGGCTGATGGCTGTTTGCAGGCTGGCCCTTCAGGGAGAGGTCCCTGCTGGGGTACCTGGTCAGCCTGGGTGAGGAGCTGAGGGCCGTTTTCAGGCTGGCCACATTTCCTTCAGGAAGTGGGTCCTGCTGGGGTACCTGGCCAGCCTGGGTGAGTGGCTGATGGCTGTTTGCAGCAAGGCTGACTGGGATTTATTTAACTTTCAAAGTTGAAACTTTGTTGCTTTAACCGGAGCCCAGGTCAGATTGCCCCTGACAATCCAGGCTTTCAGCGCTTCCTTGAGCCCAAGGCTGGAAGCAGGTAACTGAGGTTTATCTTCTATAATTGAAACTTTGTTGCTGTGAGCAGAGGCCACAGCTGGCCTAGGCAGACAGAAACCTTAGCTTCCTCCATCGCTGGGGCAAGCCTCCTTCCTGCTCGTTCCAGCTCAGGCTACCCACAGCTCCCACTGACCCAATGTCCCAGCAAGGCTGCCTGGAACCAGGTTTCTGGGGTTTATTTATCTTCTATAATTGAAACATTGTTGCTTTGAGCAGAGGCCCAACTGGCCTAATGGAAGCCTCCTGCTTATTCCAGCTCCATGGCTGCTGGCCGCCATCTTGGCTGAGTTAATTTGCATACAGCCGCTCTGACTGGCTGGTGAGCATGGCTTGGCTGGTGGGCGTGGCTTAGGTGTCTTGGAGTGAGGGTCAATTTGTATATTACTCTTTTATTAGATTAGATAGATTATTGACTTTATTGTACATCTGCATGCCAAGTTATAACTACTAATTTGTACTTCTGAATCCATTCACCTTTTTCTACCATCCCCGAATAACCCTCCTCTCTGGAAAGCATCAAAATGTTCTCTGAATCTATGAGTCTGTTTCTGTTGTGCTTGTTCATTTGTTTGTTTTCTAGATTCCACATTTAAGTGAAATCACATGGCATTTGTTTTTCTCTGCCTGGCTTATTTCACTCAGCACAATACCCTTTATGTCCATCCATGTTTTTACAGATGACAAGATTTCCACATGCCCCAATCTTAATCATTGTGAGATATTTATGATGTATAGTTGCTATAAAAGCCACCTATATAGTGCTATGACAACAAAAAGCAGAAAGTAAGTACTTCTGTTGGAGGTATTGGGAAAAGAATAATTCAGAAATTTATAGAGAATTATTGAATTAAGTCCTCAAGGATAAGCAGTTAATACTAAAAAGAGAAGAATGAAAAAGTACTTGAAGGAGAGCTCAAAAATTGGCGGCCAAATAGGCAGGCCCATCATGCACCTCCTCCCAGGGCCAGACTGGAAATACAACTAAACTGGAGAACATTCACTTGGAATTACCAACTGAGGTCCAGTTGAGGAGGAGACTAATACCAAGGAAGAACAGAAAACACCTGAAGACCACTCTCCACTGACATATTCCTTCCCCACCCGTTTTTTGGTTGTTGCTTTTTTTTGGGGGGGGGTGTTGTCTGTATGGTTGGTTTGGGGTTTTTTTTTCTCTTCATATTTTTTCTTTCTTTTCTTTTATTATTCCTACTTTCTAGTCTCTTTCCTAATTTCCTCTTCTCTATACTTGCTGTAGGGGTCTTGCGTAAGTTTTAGTTTTGTTTCTCATGTTTTACATTTTGTTATGTTGTATTTTGTTCTATTCTGTCAGCATTTCCACAACAGCTCATATGACGTGGTTGGGGTAAGCCACATAGTCAGCCAACCTGAAAGGAGATTCTATCCACAAACAGGACAATAACATTCAAGACCCAACTATAATAGGAAAGCCCAAATAACTCAAGTAAAGGGCTTTCCTATAACATCCAGTTTCCTAGAAACTGCACCACTGGGTCCCACAAAACATCTACTATATAAGACCACCCTGCAAAGTCTACGAGACATAGCAGTTTGATCTAATACATAAAATCAAATACAAAGGGGAAGCCATAATAAGGAGACAAAAAAAAACACAAAAAAACAAAACAACCCCCAATGAAAGAAAAGGAGGAATAGTAAGGAAAGGAACTAAATGAAATGGAGGCAAGTAATCTGTCAGGTAAAGAATTTAGAGTAATGTTAATAAGGATGCTCAATTCAGTGAGAACTAAAAGAAACTTACTGAGAATTATAAGAAACTTAAGGAGAATGATAAGAGACTTAAGAATAGCTACAGCAACATGAAAATAGAAGTTGAAATAATGAATAAGGATCAACTGGAAATGAGGAACAACATAGCTGAAATAAAGCACACTCAGAATCATTCAACATTAGGATAGAAGAAGCTGAGGACCAAATCAGTGAAATAGAAGACAAGGTAGAAAAAAACACCCATTCAGAACAATAAATGGGGAAATATTTTTAAAAGGTAGGAGGATGGATTAAGGAGATAACATGAAAAGTAACAGTATTCACATCATCAGAGGACTAGAAGGAGAAGAATCCAAGCAAGGCATAGAGGATCTGTTTGCTGAAATAATGGCAGAAAATTTCCCTAACCTGTGAAGGAAAATGCCAGTAAGTTCAGGAAACACAGAGTCCCAGTCAAGATGAATCCCAAAGGACCCACACATCAGCTAATAATTATTAAAATGGCAAATATTAAAGATAAAGAAATATTCTTAAAGGCTGAAAGAGAGAAACAGAAAATTACCTAGAAGGGAGCTCCCACTAGAATTTCAGCTGATTTCTCAATAGGAACACTTCAGTCCAGAAGGGAATGGCAAGAAGTATACAAAGTAATAAAAATCAAGGGAGTGACTCCAAGCCTACTCTATCCAACAAGGCTATCATTCAAAATTGAAGGTTAGCCCTGGCTGGTTTGGCTCAGTGGATGGAGCACCGGCCTGTGCACTGGAGGGTCCCGGGTTCGGTTCTGGTCAGGGGCGTGTGCCTTGGTTGTGGGTGCCTCCCCAGTTGGGGGTGTGCAGGAGACACCTGATGGATGTTTCTCTCTCATCGATGTTTCTGGCTCTCTGTACCTCTCCCTTCCTCTCTATAAAGAATCAATAGAAGTATATATTTTTTTTAAAAAAAATTGAAGGTTAAATAAACAGCTTCACAGACAAAAAAAAAAAAAAGACTAAAAGAATTTATTACCACCAAACTAGCAGTGCAAGAAATGCTAAAGGGACCAGTGTATAAAGAAGAAATAGAAAGAGAAGAACACAGGCATAAGTAGTAAGAATGGCAACAAATAAATACCTATCAATAATAACTTTATATGTAAATGATTTAAATGCTCCAATTAAAAGACATGGAGTAGCAGAATGAATAAGAAAACATGACCCATATATATGCTGTCTCAAGAAAATCACCTCAGAACAAATGACTCGTACAAAATGAAAGTGAAGGGATGAAAAAAATTTTTTCAGACAAATGGAAATGGAAAAAAAAAGCCAGGGTAGCAATAGACTTCAAAGTGAAAGCCATAACAAGAGACAACAAAGGCCACTTCATAATACTAAAGGGATCAATCCAATAAGAGGATATGACCCTGGTAAACGTATATGTACGCAATACAAGAGGATCCAGATATATTTTATAACTTCTGAAGGATTTTAAGGGAGAGATAGACAGCAATACAAGCATAGTAGGGGACTTTAACATTCCACTGACATCACTAGATAGATCTTCAAGACAAAAAAAATCAACAAGGAAACAACACTCCTAAAGAACATAATAAATCAAATGGAATTGACATTTACAGAACATTTCACCCCAAAGCTACATTCTTCTCGAGTGCACATGGCACATTTTCCAAGACAGACCACATATTAGGATAAAAACTAAGTGTCTACAAGTTCAAGAAGATTGAAATCTTATCAAGCATCTTCTCAGTTCACAATGGCATGAAATTATAAATCAACTACAATAAAAATACTCTGGCCTGGTGGCATAGACACTGGTTGAGCATCGATCTATGAACCAGGAGGTCATGCTTTGAGTCCCAGTCAAGGGAATATGCCTGGGTTGCAGGCTCGATCCTCAGTGGGGGCATGCAGGAGGCAGCCAATCAATGCTTATCTCTCATTATTGATGTTTCTGTCTCTTTCTTCCTCTCCCTTCCTCTCTTGAAATCAATAAAAATATTTTTAAAAAATAGAACACTTATTTAAAAAAAAAAACAAGAACACTCAGAAATATTCAAACACATGGAGGCTAAATAGCATGCTATTAAATAATGAATGCTTACCAAAGAGATCAACAGGTTGCCAAAGTGAAGAGAGAACCCAATGCATGGGAGAACATATTTGCCAGTGATACATCTGATAAGGGGTTAATATACAAAATATATAAGGAACTCATACAACTTAACAAAAGGAAGATATGATAAGCAATCTAATTTTAAAATGGGCATAGGTCCTAAATAGATACTTCTCCAAAGTGGAATACAGAAGGCCAAGAGACATATGAAAAAATGCTCAAAGTCACTAATCATCCAAGAGATGCAAGTTAAAACAACAATGAGGAATCACCCTTCACCTGTCAGAATGGCTATCATCAACAAGTCAACAAATGACAAGTGCTAACAAGGATGTGAAGAAAAGAGAACCTTAGTGCACTGCTGGTGGGAATACAGACTAGTACAGCCACTGTGGAAAACAGCATGGAGTTTTCTCAAAAAAATAAAAATGGAACTCCCATTTGACCCAGTGATCCACTTCTAGGAATATATCCCAAGAAATTAGAAACACCAATCAGAAAGGACATATATATCTCTATGTTCATAGCAGCACAATTTACCATAGCTAAGATTCAGAAAGAGCCCAGTGCCCATCAGCAGATGAGTGGATAAAAAATACTATGGTACCTCTACACAATGGAATATTACACAGTGGTTAAAAAAGGAATTCTTACCATTTGCAACAGAATAGATGGACTTGGAAAGCATTATGCTAAGAGAAATAAGTCAGTCAGAGAAAGATAAGTATCACATGATCTCACTCATATGTGGAATCTAATGAAAAAAATAAACTAATGAACAAAACAGATCTAGAGACATAGAACCATGATTAATACTGATTAATTTCAGAGGGAAGGCAGGAGTGGGGAAGGTAGGGCGGGAGAGATTAACTGGGGAATTTATATGCATATATGTATAGCCCATGGACAGAGATAATAGTGTGAAGGCTTGGGAGGGGCAGAGTAGAAAGGGTCATTGGGAAATAAATAACAAAAAAACAAGGGGAACATCTGTAATACTTTCAACAATAAAGTAGATAGATAGATAGATAGATAGATAGATAGATAGATAGATAGACAGATAGAATAAATAAATACATACATACATATTCACTCAAGAGACCAGAGACTAGAATGAACAAAAATAACGAGAGATCAAAGCACAGGTTTTATTTGGGAAGCAACATGCAGCTTTGACAAAGGGGTGGATAAATAGCCCAGGGTCACAGAGTGAGGCCAGTTATTAAAATTTTACTATAAATAATCACAAGACCCCTTCCAAATAAAATTATCATCAGATTGAGATAAAAAGCAATTCTGTTTTTGTTGTCCAAACTTCTGCAC
>PVJC01043147.1:0-14618 GCA_004026665.1 Murina feae
GGTTAATTTTACTATTCTGCTTTTATTAGTTTAGATATGATATACATATATATCGTATATTTATCACATAGTATTCTATATACAAGAATTACATAGCCATTCATATATATAATTGAACACTTATTTTATGCTATACATAAAATAAAAGTTATGCTCTATATGGCTTGGCCCAGTGGATAGAGCTTTGGACTGCCCCCTGGTGGCCTGAACATCATTGAATCTGACATTTTAAGTCATGTTCATTACAAGAAACATCAAGACCTGAAAAACTGAGAAATAATCATGTCATGTGAAATGTGTTTATTGTGTTAGCTGTTACTTAAATTCAATCAAGAATTTTCATTTTAAATTGTAGCATTATTTAAATTCTGAAAGTAAAGTCTATATTAATGATACTATAGACAGAAATATGTTGCCAAATTTATTCAATAAAAATTATGATTTATTGGCATGCAGACATCTCTCTTTAAATCAGTCTACTAAAATGTTAAAGTTTTGTGTTTAATATTTAGTATGTTTTTTATTGATTTGAGAGAGACAGGAAGGGAAAGGGAGAGAGAAACATTGATGTTAAAACAGGAATTTTAGGGGTAAAATAAGATGGGTTTAGGAAATTTTAGAAATTTTGGAAATTAAGGGGACCCTGGAGGAAGCGCAGGGCTGCAGGGCAGCAGAAGGTATATTTCCATACAATAGGGAAGCTGAAAAGCTGCAACAGGTACATTTCCATAAAATGAGGGAGCTGAGAACAGCAAGAGGTCTATATTTACAAAATAAAGAGAAGGAAGGCCTTCCATCCAGATGGAGAAAAAGAAAGCCCAACGGGATAGGAAAACAATAAGGAAGGAGGGGGGAGAACTTCACATGTCCCCTGTGAGATCTGACCTTTGAGCTCAACAGTTACAATAGTAACCAGTCTAAGGGAATAGTGACCAGAGGGGATATCACGGCACCAAGATCTGCAGTCTTTATAAGCCACTAGGGGCCCGGCGCACTGTCGCAGCAGGGAGGTTCCTTAGCCCAGCCTGTGCCCTCTCGCAGCCAGGGGCAGCTTCTTGGTCATGGGACAGCCCAGGGCGTGCCAGGGCTCGGGGTATGGTAGGCTTCCCCTTTTCTCCACCAATGGCTCAAAAAGCCCGGGCTCCAGCTCGGGCTCCCCACAGGACCGTGGACAGGGAACCCACCCAGAGGCTCCATGGGGAGCAAGACACCCACCTTGGAACTGGCCCTGTAGTCTGGTCCAAGCAGCTCAAAGAACTCCAGGGTCTCTGGGACCTTGTCCAGGCCACACAGGTTCACGCCGCACCCCAACAGGCCGCCGCTCGCCACCGCCCCACCCCCACCACAGCCCTGCATCCCCCCTGTCCCCCCCCAAAAAGGAGCTATTTATTTGAAGAAATATTACAACATATAAAAACTACATAAAGTCTTAATTTCCACTCATACAGTGGTAAATTTGATATAATGCATAATAAAAAACTTTTAAAATTCAGAATGCACAAAGTACTGCACAATTTGATCACTAAGCCATTAGTTGGTAAGCAAACCTTACAGAACATGTTGTCAGCCAAGGCCACAAACTCTGTGTACAACACATTTGAACTGACAGGTTTCAACATGTTAAAAATACAACATCAGTGCACATTGGGGATCCCTGGTGCCAGAAACAATGGCGCAGGAGGGTGAAACTAATCCTTGGCAGGTTTCTCATCCTTGGCAGTTTCCTGCTCCTTGGCAGTTTCCTCCTCCTTGGCAGTTTCCTCTTCCTTGACAGTTTCCTCCTCCTCGGCAGGTTTCTCCTCCTTGGCAGTTTCTTCCTCCTTGGCAGTTTCCTTCTCCTCGGCAGTTACCTCCTCCTTGGCAGTTTCCTCCTCCTTGGCAGTTTCCTCCTTGATTTTAGCTGAGGCACTCTCTTGATCCTTGGCCAACATACAGCACTTGATCTCCAAGCCAATGGCTTTGGCCCAGGTGGCTGCACGGCATTACCCACCTGCCGGTGCTTGTCCAGGGTGTTGCCAAACAGCCTGTAGGTAGGTGTCCGGGAAGCCCTGGGAGCGAGCACACTCCCCACGCTCACAACACAGTGCTGTTTAGGGTGAAGCACGTGGCCCTGTTTGCCCATGGGCTCAGAGTTGGTGACAGTTGCGCTGAAGAAGCTGTCCCACTCAAGCTGCCCGTAGAGGCTAGCCCAATGGTTGTGCCTGTTCCCAGTGTGGGATAAGCACCAGGGGATGAGGATGTTGAACTATCTGGCTGAGGAGTCACAGGCTCTGCCGCTGGCACAGGAGCAGACCCCTCAGAGGGCCCCAGTGCTGCTGCAGCTGTTCTTCCGGTCGTGGTAGCTGTACCGCAGCTTTCTGGTCATGGTGCCATCTAAGAGCCGCACCTCAATGTCAATCAGGTCACACCAGTCTGAGCCCAGAGCCAGAGGGACATGCCACATGCAGGCAGCCACCAATGCGCTCATGTCCTTACAGATGTGGTCCCTGAGGATAGGCTGGTACTGCAAGCCCCGGAGCTGCCTCTGGGACCAGGACTGGGGCTCCCGTTGTACCAGATATCCAGTGCTGAAGCCCCATTCCAGATCTCAGGAAAGTCAGACACTGTGTCCCACATGGTGATGGTTTGGAACGGACATGAGCTCAGCCTAGTTACATTGCTGACAAACTTCTTGCCATCCACCAGCTGGCAGGCCTAGGGTGTGAACACATGCAGTGGCTCTGGAAATAGCGGGAGCTTCTCCCCAGGGGCTGCAGCCAGGATAATGGCTCGCCTCTGTGTCTGGGCCAAGCCGTACTGACCAGCCTGCAACACACACTGATTGCCCATGCGGACCAGGCAGCGGAGAGTGAGCTTTAGGACCATGGAGCACTTGAAGGACACGAAGTTCTTGACACTCTCCAGGAGGAAGTATCCCACCCACCCCACCCCTGGCACCACCCAGTACCCACCCCGCCCCGCTGCCACTCGCCAACACCCACCCCCACCCCATCCTGCCCCCACTGAAGCCTGTACCTGCTGCTTGCTCCATGGCTGCTGGCCTCCATCTTGGCTGGGTCAATTTGCATACAGCCGTTCTGATTGGCTGGAGGGTGTGGCTTGCCTGGTGGGCGTGGTTGAGGTGTCTCGGAGAAACAGTTAATTTCAATATTACTCTTTTATTAGAGTAGATAGGGAAAAGGAACTCAGTAGGACCCTTTCCCCCTCCCCACATGGGAGTCTGTACTTGTTCTTCAGTAAATTTCCACCTTTGCTAAACCACTTTCTGTCCATGAATTAATTCTTCAATTTCTGCCAACAAAGAATCTGGGTTCCAGTCCAGGGGAACCACATGTTCTGGTCCAAAAATTCTGTTACAATGTGAAAGAGAAACATGGTTTTGCCACCTATTCATGCCCCTACTAGGGACTGACCCCACAACCTGGGCATGTGCCCTGACCAAGAATCAAACTTGTGACCTTTTGGTGCACAGGATGATGCTCAAGCAACTGCACCACACCAGCCAGAGCACCATAATTATTTTCAATGGTCTTTGAAGTAAAGTATACAATTACTCAGGTTCCTTATGAAATGCTAAGGAAGAACATTTTCTTGATGGAAACATTTTCAAACAATTTTTTTTTTGAAAGAAGAAGTCTTTGTTTAATTTCCCTTCAGAAGATTTTTGTTGTTATTTTGGATTGGGATGGGGGCCAGCTGGCCAACTGCCTATGGCTCCTCCCCGCCGCCTCCCTGGCCCAATCTACCCCAACTGGGGTGGGCTGACTGGACCCTGCCCATGAATGAATTCGTGCGCTGGGCCTCTAGTTTATAAAGAAACAAAATGATATTTAAATGAAATTATTTTTATGTGTATTTTGAAACTAAAAATATATATCTAGATGATGTTTATAAAGAATACATTTATTTACATACATTTATTATCCTGTTCAACAAACTCATCTACTTTTTTATTACAATATATTATGTACTGTATTTTTAAAATTTTATGCAAGCTATTAAAATTTACTGAACACGTGGAAAAAGGTTTATGAAAATATAGACTATAATATTTTTTAAATTTTTTAAATTGATTTTTTACAGAGAGGAAGAGAGAAGGTTAGAGAGTTAGAAACGATAAGAGAGAAACATCGATCAGCTGCCCACTGGGGATGTGTCCGCAACCAAGGTACATACCCTTGATCAGAATCGAACCTTAGACCCTTCAGTCTGCAGGTTGACGCTCTATCCACTGAGCCAGACTGGTTAGGGTGACTATAATATTTTTGAAAAGTAATATATTCATGTTATCTTTTAAAATGTTTGATTTTTAAAGAGAAAGGACAATGCTATTTTAAGTGAAATTGGTTTAGTTTATCATTTGTTATGCCAATATGAAAGATATGTAAAGTATTTTCATGTCTTATAAAGAATTTTAAGAAAGAAAAAAGTTCAGAACAAAATATTTATATATATAAAAAATATATGTTTATATACATACATACACATGTATAGACATACATTATACATATTTTATAATATAGATTATATTATAATATTATATGTGTATACATAAACACATATATTTTTATTATGTATATGTATATGTATATGTATATGTATATGTATATGTATATGTATACATAAAGAGACAGAGAGAGAGACAGAGAGCTCTCTTATTGATTATTGATTCTGTTTCTCTGGAAAACCCTAACTGATTTAGCACCTATAATTTCATCATGCTAACAAAGTGGAATTTTATCTGGACCTGACAATAAATAAAGTCTACTTTAATAATAGTTTACATAGAAATTTGTTTTTATTGTTACTTGGTAATAAACCTATGACAGGGAAATTTATATTTTTCATTCTAACTATAGGTGTAACATTTTCTATCTAATAAAAGAGCGATATGCAAATTAGGCATCATTCTGTCACAAAGATGGCCACCACCATAGCCACAAGATGATGGCACCCAGTCCGCTCAGCCCCACCACTGAAGTGGTCAGGCCTGTTAGCCAGGCAGGTGGCAGAGAGGGGGGCCCAAGGGGTGAAACAGGTGATCAGAGGAGGATGAGGGTCCCCTGCCCAGGCCAGAGGCCTTGTCAGAGACCTCAAGAAGGGGCAATGGCAGAATTGGTGATCAGAGGGGGCAGGGGCAGAATGGGTGATCAGAGGGCTCTGAGGGTGCCCTACCCAGGCAAGGCTGGAGATCACAGGGACTTTGGCTCCCCAGAGCCAGCTATCAGAGGGGCAGGAGCAGAGCCTACAATTGCAGGGGTCTGGCACTGGTGGAGCTGGCAAAGCAGGGATCTGGGGGTCCTCTGCCCAGGCCTATAGCCTTGGCCAGAGGCTGCCAGTGGGACAAGGGCAGAGCTGGCCATGGCAGGGGGCAGGATCAGAGCAGGTGATGACAGAGGCCTGGGCTCTGTGAAGCTGGCAATCAGAGCAGCTTGGGAGTCTTCTGCCCAGGTCTGCAGCCTCAGGCAGAGACTGCAGGCCTGGGAAGGGGCAGAGCCAGTGATCACAGGGGTCTGGGGTCCCCTTCCCAGGCCTACATCCTCAGCCAGAGGTTACAGGCCTAGGCAGGGGTGGAGCTGGGATTGGAGGGGCAGGGGTGAAGCCAGTGATCAGAGTGAACTACAGAGCAAACACCTTTTCTGACTGCTCATTGGCTAAGGTCCCTGTATGCCACTGGTAATATTCTTAGTAACTTGGGTAATAAGAATCCAAAAAGGCGATCCTGGGTTTTCTCACCACACTCCTGGAGAAAAAAATGAAGGTCCACTGCTGGAGGGTTAAGAAATGTCATATCCTGCCCTAGCGAGTTTGGCTCATTGCATAATGCCTCAGCCTGCTGACTGCAGGGTCTGGGTTCAATTCTGACCAAGGGCATGTACCTAGGTTGCAGGCTCCTCCCTGGCCAGGGCCAGGTCAGGGCTCATGCAGGAGGCAACCAATCAAAGTGTTCCTCTCACTTTGATGTTTCTTTCCGTTTTTCCTTTCTCTTCTACGATCTCTAAAAATCATTGAAAACATATTCTCAGATGAGGATAAAAAAAGAAAGAAAGAATTGTCATATCCTACGAAACACACATCTTGAAAATGCCTAAAGAAAGTTGTCATTTCTTCATGGTGAAGGGATTGGAGTCCATGTTGATGAAAACACCTTTGTGGCTGCGGTGAGTAGCAATGGCTGCAGCAAGGGGGGTGATGGGGCTGTTGGCTTTCTCTGATTAGCCTGGTCACCTCCCATAAAGGGAGGGCAGACTGTGGCTTAGGCCCGCTCCTCAAGGGGAGCAGGGAGCGGGCCTAAGCTGTCAGTAGGACACCCCCTGAGGACTCTCATTATGTGAAAGGGGGCAGGCTGGGTTGAGGACACCCCTCCCCCCCAGTGCATGAATTTCATGCACCAGGCCCTCAGTATTTTAATAAAATAAAAAAATAACTAATTCTACTTGAGTGTCCAAATTTACTTATGTCCACTCAAAATACATTGTTTTGCCAAAAAGCTCAATGCTACTGGAACTGTAGAAAATATAAGTATCTAAATTAGAAATAACCTTTGATAAATTATCTTTAAGACTTTGTAAAATGTCTAAAAGCAGGCAAAAACGAAAATAAAGTATAATATTGCTCCCACAAATGTGAAAATAATTTAAATTAATTGAAATAGGGAAAAGATAGACATTGTGTTACATGTTCCTTTCATAGGAATGATGGTGGTATAAAACCCTCAGAAAGTCACGTGTAGTTTGATGTTCAGCAACACTTAGTGGAGGTCAATGAGGAAATAACACAGATTTTACTAATTTCTTTTTTAAAAATATATTGTATTGATTTTTTACAGAGAGAAAGAGAGAAGGATAGAGAATCAGAAACATCAATGAGAGAGAAACATCCATCAGCTGCCTCCTGCACACCCTCCACTGGGCTGTGCCCGCAGCCAAGGTACATGTCCTTGACAGGAATTGAACCTGAAACCCTTGAGTCTTCAGGCCGATGCTATAGCCACTGAGCCAAACCGGTCAGGGCAGATTTTACTAATTTCATTCACTAAGTATTTGACCCATTAATAAGCAAATGAATGACTGGAAGAATAGTCAACTAAATAAAAAAATGGTGGTGGAGAAGAGAATTACAGGAAAAGGAAGAAAATATCGTGATGATGTTGATGATTGAAAGAAGGCTAGTGACCTGGGAAATAGTGGTGGAATGAGAAGGAAGGGTGACTGCAGAGCAGAGCAAGAACCAGGCATAGCAGGATCCTGAAGATAGCATCCAAGAGTCTGTATTTTGCATGCAGCAGAAAATAACTGATGGGTTTTGAGGCTAGGAGTGGTAAGATTCAGTTTTCATTTTAAGGTATTCCATCCAACTGCCAGGTGGAAAAAAAGTTGGATAGAGAGTTGCTGGAGAACGAGAATTAGTAGAAAGATAGGAATTTTCTGGAATAGACACTGGCCTCAACTAAAGTCTATATATTTCTGAAAGCACACACACATACAAATAAACACACCCAGGTTCCCCATGCCCCCTCACACACATCCATAAACACACAAGAAAAACTTGCAGATGTGAAGAAGAGAAATTAATAAAAAAGAATGTGTTCTAGAAATCACAAGACCTGAATTCTGATCCTTACTCAGCATTCATTAACCATGTGACCTTGAAAAATGAAATCAAACCCATTTAGAAAAGAAAATATGAAAACTGGGTGAACTTTAAGGTCTCTTCAAGTTCTGCTGGAGACAATTTAAATTTTAAAGGAAGATATTCTTGAGCCTGAAATTTAAAAAGGTCAATTACCCAATGTTCTCTAGGGAACTACGCCACTAACACAAAGATTTTTGTGGTAATAAAGAATGGAAATCTGTTTGCAGAAGATTATAACCAATGCTGAGCTTTAAGACATGCAGTATTTGCTAATTTATAAGTCATAGAACAGTGATTTGAAAGCACAAAAGTTTACACAAAATATTATATGCTTGGACATTTTACAAAAGTACCCCTAAGTAAATTGTGAATTAAAAAGGGATGTACTGCCTTAATATTTAGAGAATAAGATCACACAACACTTCCTATGAATAAACATACAGTATGCTACCAAAATAGTGGCCATCATATAATTAGAACAGATATATACATGATCTCTTTTTAAAAAGAGAATAGCATTATATAGCTCCATATGTTTTCCATGTACATTAATTTAACTAGAAAAAAATGAATATATATGCATTGATGAAGAAGCTTTGTGACACTTTGAATTTTTTTAATTTTGTTTTATTGCTTAAAGTATTACAAAAAGTATTACATATGTCTCCTTTTTACCCCTTTGACCTTCCCCCAGTCTCCCCTACCCCCAGTGTCTTGTGTCCATTGATTATGTGTTGGAAAATGATTGTTTTCATGCTGGAAACTGATTGTTTTTAACCTACCTTGGTTGCTCTGAAAGGTCAGAGCTATGCACCCATTGTTTAAGTTGAAATATTGTTAATTACAGCAAATCCCCACTTGTTAATTACATGTAAAATTCTTCCTTGGAATTTCCTGCCTAAGGATATGGTTGTTTTCTCAGAGACTCAATAAAAGGCTCGTGAGACCCAGGCATCAGTGGGCAGTCTACCCTGGTAGAGGAAAGATGTCACGCCTGGTCCCCCAGTTTCCAAATTGAGTCTCTTCTAGTCTCTCTCTCTTCATTTTGTGTGCGGCCTCCTTCAGAACTTGAACCCTGAACAGGGACCCTGAACCACGCTGGACATGTAAGGGGCTCCAACAATTATGCTTACATGCATGCATGCAAGTCCTTCAGTTGATCTCTTAACCTCCTCCCAACCCTCCCCAACCTTCCCGCTGTAGTTTGACATACATAACTTTTTGACATACATAACTTTTTCATGAAAAATACATGTCAATGCTGTTAGGAAACTTCAAATTTTTGAGAATTCTACCAGAAACTACTACAGAAGTGGACTGCTTTTATCTAAGACAGCAGAATTGGTTAATGATTGCGAGAGTGGACAGATTTTGAACAAGATGAGAGAACAAGATTAATTTTCTAATTCTTCAGCAGCCTATTTTTTTTCTTTTTATTCTATCATTAATCTTGCATATTATGACATTTTGGCATGCTCTTTAATTAACAAAAAGTTTTCTCAATGTCCTTTTTCTTACTTTCATCTTTTTATTTTTAAACACTGTAATCTTCTGTGTTTGCTCTGAATTTAACTAGGTGATGGGTATGTCACCCCCTACCTAACCCTGCTGACTAAAAAACAACTTTATAGATGTTTAAGTATTGCAGGAGATAAACATCTTTTAAAGTTATTTTCTGACACTCAAGATGCCCTCAGATAATTAATTCCAAACTTCAATCTTGTTAATATCATACTTTAAACTCAAATCAGCAGATATTTTTACTATAGAATTACAATCTTACCAGCAAAATATACCCCACCACCAGGAATGAGAGTAATACTGAGTTTATTTTTGTTACAATAGTTAGCTTGTTCTCTTTAGAGACATTCCAGTCTGTCTTGAAGAAACTGTTTAGCATTCAAAAAATCTTTGCACATTAAGGAATTAATAAGTGATTATGCCTTCATAAGATATAGTATAGTTCCAAAAGTATGTCTCCTTCTAATGAGAACAGAACTTCTGTTCTAGGAGCCCAATAAAATAGTTTAAACTTAAATTTATCAGCCCAAGTCAATATGAACAAATTCATAACCTTTGATTCTGTTTGTCTAGCCAAGGGGGAAACACTTGTTGCTGCACATACATAAATTCTGCATATCACATAGAATAGGCTGTGACTAGGCTAGAAAAAAACAAACAAACAAAACAACAACTTACTGGAGCTTTACAAATGACACAGGTGGATTTAGGACAGGTTTCTATCGTCTATGTTTGGTTATTCAGACCTTATCTTAGTACCTATCACAAAGAATAATAACCATTTTGATGCAGTTGCCAGAAGTATCCTGCTCAGTCTCACAAATGTTCCTTTCATGTCAAAGGCACCAAAATGAGTAGGAAAGACTAACTGTATTCAAAATACAAGCAATGTGCTGTCAATAACCTCCCGATTAGCAAAATATTAGCAATAGTGAGGTTAATATTCGAACCTTCTGCTTCATCTCCCATTGGACAAAAGCAGGGACTAGAAAGAAAGATAACCCTTGCTAGTAGGTGGGTGGCTCAGCACCCACAGTGAAGACCTGGTGTTTCAAGAAGTTGACCTGACACTCACAACTAAGCTCTGATATCTCCTATTGAGCATAAAAAAATGCACAGACACCAGGCAAAGCCATTTGTGATCATGAAGGAAAAATAACAGAAAACATAACTTAATGATATCTAAGCACATAACATTGTATAAGTTAAAATAATGGTTAAACACTGATTTCCTAATAATATATGTGACTGCTGCATCTTTTTAAATTGCTGCTTTAACTCTACTTTATTACTCTCCTCTTACAAATAAAAATTGTTTAGATACCCAAATATAAAATCATCCCAGCTTTCTGAAAGCATTCAATCCCCTGAGCAAAATCCTGCTATAGGTAACTCTCCCCCAAATTACTTCACAAATACTGTAATACATTTTGTAATACTGAGCAACCCCATGGTTACCCTACATACTTGTCTTTGGCTGGAGGACCTAACAAATATATGATGCAAATACAACAGTTTCTCTTCATGGTGGTCTCTAATTAAAAAAAAAAAAAAGTTGTTTAGCCCAGCTAGGATGCCTCAGTGGTTTAGTGTGGACCTATGAACCAGGAGGTTGAAGTTCAATTCCCAGTCGAGGAACATGCCTGGGTTGCCAGCTTGATTCCCAGTGGTGGGGGGAGTGGGGGAAGGCAGGAGCTAATCAATAATTCTTTCTCATCATTGATGTTTCTATCTCTCTCTTTCCTCTTCCTTCCTCTCTGAAATCAGTAAAAAAATATTTTAAAAATCAATTTGTTTATATTTTGGTTTCTAAAAGTACAATATACCCATTCTGTTAAATGTGGAAAAAAATGAAAATTACAAAATCTTACTAAGTAAAAAAAAAAAAAAAAAAATCATTTAACATGCCCAGGAGTATATATACGGGACTTGTTATTATCTCTCAAAATCATCTACCACTTTAAGCAAAATTCATAAAGTCACATAGATGAAAGGCATCGTTATATTACATTGTGGTAAATACTCAAGAATTTCCACTTTTTGTCGTTATATTAGTATAAGCAGTGTTCATGGAGAAAATAAATAAAATGGAAGCAGTATTGCTAAGACAGTCACTTAAAAAAGAGTCTGGAGGCTGTGGAAAGTGGGGGTCTGTGCATATGCTGTGCCTCAGTTCTCAGAGCTGCCTCCAAGTTGCTAAAACTGTTGCTGAACTCAGCTCAAAGTCAAGTGATAAATATCCTGAATAAAGTAAGTGTGGACCCATGTGGATTTCACTTCCTTCCTTGTAGTTTTCTCCTCCATCGTTTGCATATTGCAGTTTATCCACTCCTGCTGGCCTAGCCAGGATCCTTCATTAGCATGCAGTAATTACATTTTGCGGTTTTTGCCTTTGTCAACCCTGCCTTTCTTTGTTCTCTACAGAGCACAGTTTGTATTGCTACCTGAGTCTGTGCCTCTCAGATTGCAATCCTTTTGCTCAGATAAATGTTTCTGGTTCTTTATTAGTTAACAATAGCAACATAACCTCTTCATTGTTTAACAATAGCAACATGAAAACTAAAAAAAAAAAGAAAAAGTTTTATATATAAAATTTAATATATAAAATTTATATATTATTATATGTAAATAATGATCCTCTGTATTAATTTAGAATCCAATGCTTTTTAAATTAAATATATTTTATGTATTCTATTAGACTGGTCTGCTCTAACAAAGAGAACATAATGTTTCAAACCTAAATGTTTACTTTCCTCTGTTGTGACATTCCAAAATGCTTTTCCTACAATGTGGACAAGGCAAAGACTGATACGTTTCACTCAGAAGTTGAAGGACCCAGAAGACTATATATAGCTCTGCCATCACCAGTGAATGACGGATAAGACTGCCGAGTTATCATCGCTGTGCACACGGGAAAGCAAAAGAGGGAGAAGAGCATACACTGGAATTCGCCTGCACCACTTTCATTCCCATTTGATTCAAATAGCTACACTCAGTTACAAAAGAGTGGTGCCCTAAAATTGTATGTCTGTAAAAGAGGTACATGGGTTTGTAATGAGGAGGAAGCTGGTCTTGCAAGGAATGTCAGGCCATAAAACCAAACAAAGCCCTGCCCTGAGGGAGGGCAGGGGGCTGTTGTGCTGGCACCAGCCAGCTCAGAACCATCCTGGGGGTGGCCTTCCTCCAGAACCTCGAACCATGGGAGTGGGGCAGAAGGTTATAAAGGCAAAGTCCCTGTGTGTCAGGGCACACTGATTTGGAAATTCTTTCCTGGTGTCCACTAGGTCTAGTGCTAATAAAGTTCTCTTTCCAATTTCTCCATGAGGCTGCTTGGCATTTCTTTGCTCTTCTACAACATATGGTGCATTTGGCTGGGAAGCTACTGTGATCGGCTTTAAGCCTGCAATGAGTTAATGGGGTCTGGGGCCCGGGGGCGAAGGACAGGCTCCTGGAAGGCGCCTTGCTGCTGAATTTAAGAGAATTAAATTGGGAGGAGCTCCATGCGCTCCTGGACCTCTCAGCCCAGGACCTGGCCGGCTTCAGGAGAAATCGAATGGACACCTCTGAACCTGTTGACAAAATCTGTAAGGTAGGGGCCTCTACAGTCGGACTCACTCCTAGTGAGTGGAAGAGGGAACCTGATCACTTCCCTAGAAGTCATAGGACTTTGTCAGGTAATCAGGACTCCGGAGGTGAGTGAATTCAGATTCTATTAGGGAATTATGGGTTCACGCTTTTTGTTTGCTACCGAGAAGGAGGACTGGACGCAACCTAACTCCTCTGGTAAATTCTCATCGAGACGTCGGTCAAGAATTCTGGTCTGGAGCATCTGGGGATAGTCTGAGAGAGAGTGTGATTTATCGGTCTGCGTGAAAGTAAAGGCTATTTTGATTTTTTGTTTGTTCGTCACTCGTCTGGTTAAATGGTTGATTTGCTGAAAAATTTCTGTCTGTTTGTATACCTTAATTTGCTCTGTGATTTTGCTGTGATAAGTTAAAATTTTTGAATTCTGGGGTAGATTCAAAAGGTATTTGTGTTTTTTTGTCTGACTGGGACATTCAGGGGCGAGGCTCACAGCTCTGCAGAGCAGAGAGATTTTAAGGGTCCTGCCCCCTGCTGTGCTGAATTAAGGATCCTTTCTTTTAGGAAACCCTCCCCCACAGATCCCAGCCTCCAGGAAGGAGGCGTGCTACAGTGACTGACAAAAGTTTTCATTGAAACTCTTGCTGTTTCTATTTTTTCCCTCTATAGGAAGTGTCTTCCTCTAACTTGCAATTGAAACTGACTGGTGGTATATTCTGTGGTGTAAATGTAGTATGTACCAGTGTAAAAGTGTTTTTATGTTTGTTTCTGTTTGTTTGATTAGTTCTTTTATTCAGGTATTTTTTCTAAATACCTGGTCCCTTCCTGCAACATGGTAATAGCTCCTCCTCAAACTCAACTGACTTAGAATGTATGTTAAGGAATTTTAAAATTGCTCAAACCTTGCTGCCTTGGGTCCGGTTCTGTGTATGTAAGAAGGAACAGAGTAAGGTTTTAGTAGCAGGAGCGAAAAGCAAGCAGGGCAGGAGCAGGCCAGAAGAAGCTGGCAGGGCCATCCAAACCACCCAGTCACTATCAGCCAGAGCCGTCTGAGGCAGAGACCTTTTAGTGAAAATGGGAGCGGGAGCCACTTTTGCTCCAGATGGATCAGCACAGCTTTGCCTGGGTAGAGAGACCTCCCTGATGGCCTTGTCCTTGGCAATGCTGGGGGAGGAAGAATGGAAACTTTATATCCCTAGGTCAAAGAGAACTTAAATTAGAGAAACAATCCTCACTGTTCTAGGCAGAAGGGAATCCTCCAGGCCTGGCGAAGGACCATGCCCCAGTGCTAATCAAGTTAAAGCCTGGGGCACAGCCTGATAAAATCCGCCAGTATCCAATTTCAAGGGAAATGAAAGCTGGGGACAAAGGAAGCAGGCGGTACGTGCCATCCCCAGCACTAGTACCTAGCAGCAGATTTGGGAATTCCTGAGAGCAGCAGGATTCTGTAGAAATTGGATCCCACGGTTTTCAGACCTGGTCAAGCCTCTCTATAAAGCTTTAAGAGGAGAAGTCTAACTGAGGGACTGGCCCAGATCCCATTGGGTTGGGAGAACCAGAGGCTACATATTGAACTTGTAGACTGCAGTTTGCTAGGCAGAAGTATGCCTGCGTCTTCATCGGACATGACTCAGAGAGACTCAACCCTGTTGCATCCAGTTAACCTGCTTGCCTCTGGGTGGTAGCAGCCACAGCTATGCAGTGGGAAGCAGACCGGAGTGCTGTATGTCAAATGCTTAAGTCATCCAATTTCAGGCTCTTCTGCTACCAGCCTCCTCCCTGATGATGACCCTGAAAAACCTCTACATAACTGTTTAGAGGTCAAAGACTTTGTAAAGACAGCCCACCTGGGCTTCACTGACACCCCACTGGCATTGACT
>PVJC01043148.1:0-14641 GCA_004026665.1 Murina feae
TCGGAGCTGAGCTGAGGGGCGCAGCTTCACTTTCGCTCCTGCCGCAATGGAAAGGGCTGTTTACTCAGGTCTGTGAGTGGCGGCCGCCATGTTGGCTGGGCTAATTTGCATACAGCCGCTCTGATTGGCTGGTGGGCGTGGCTTACCCTGTCTCGGAGAAACGGTTAATTTTAATATTTCGCTTTTATTAGTTTAGATATTGCAAACAAGAGAAAGTTATTTAAAAGTATTTTCTTAAAAGGTTTTCTAATAATTTTTAAATTTATTCCATGTCCTACTTTAGGAAGATTCATATTAGAAAGACATTGAATTGTCAGCTGCCTAACTGACATTGTTAATGGGAAATAACTCTTTGTAGAATACTGGAAATATGAGGCCAGGAGCTCCTTTCCTAGGTTTTCCTCCCGCCCACCTTACCTGTGGATGGAGCCATGCAGGTCAGGATCCTGGGACAGCCCACTCATCAAGCTGTAGAGGGTGGAGCACTGGGCTGGGCCCTGGAAATGTGTGTCTGGCATTGAGGACCTTTTCCTTGTCTATTCTGGGGAAATGTTATAACCTTGCCATGTGCCCGTTGGAGGGGCAGGATCTTCAACGACCTCAAAGCGAGAGGCCAGCTTTACTCAAGATGCCAGTCCTCACTGACCCTCACAGCCACTTGGGCCTCCCAGCTACTCAGGCCTCCCAGCTACTCAGGCATGCCATGCTACAGTCCTGAGGCACCCAGCAGTTGTCTCTCTGTAGCCTTGAAGATTACAAAATGATGACCAGGTGAGGGAGACCCCTAATACAGCACAGCTAGAGGTCTGGCCGGTAAAGGGGTGGTCACAGGACTTGTCAAGGTGAAATAATAGAGTATTGGCAACACAAGGCATGCACACTATAAATTTAGATCATGTGAAAAAACACAACTTAAATTGGTGTCCTTAATTCTCTGTTTGCCCAATGGATCTATGATGGCATTCGTATCAAATCTCAGACTCAACAGCAGTCAGCAGGAAGCCCAGACACTGTGTTGTGCAAGGGCACATGACCAAACCTATCACCTCCCACCCTAGCACCTCCAGAGTCAATGAAGCAAAAACTATCCAAGGAGCCCTAACCAGTTTGGCTCAGTGGATAGAGCATCGACCTATAGACTGAAGGGTCCCAGGTTCGATTCTGGTCAAGGGCATGGACCTTAGTTGCAGTCACAGCCCCAGTTGGGAGTGTGCAGGAAGCAGCTGATCGATGTTTCTCTCTCATCAATGTTTCTAACTCTCTATCCCTCTCCCTTCCTCTCTATAAAAAATCAAAATATATTTTTTTAAAAACTATCAAAGGAAAAAGAATTGGCCACTGTACTCAGCAACACCAGGTGCAAAGACAGAAGTAGGCATGGCATCACTTTCAGGAGAAAACAGAAACCCAATTTAAATGTTCTGGTTTCAAAATGTTGATATTCTCCTTTCCTAAGTCACTGTTACCGCCCCACAGAGCAGCTGGTAACACTGGGGACTGAGCCTTGGCAATGACGTGCTCTGCGCTGTGACCAGGAAGTGTGCGGGAGGCATCGCTCCGTGGCTGCCAGCTGCTCAGTGGCATAGCAGGCTTTCTCTGCAGTTTCTTCAAATTCTCTCTGCTTACTGTTGGCTTCCTTTGCCATTCTGTTCTTGACTCTTTTTTTTTTTGTCCCATTTCAAAAAGTCTCTGAGGGTTAGTTCTTCAGATTGTTTCTTGACAGAAAGGAAAGCACATCTGGACAAATGCTTCTTATGTTCCTCTAGGGCAGCGGTTCTCAACCTTTGGGTCACAGCCCCTTTGGGGGTTGAACGACCCTTTCACAGGGATCACTTAAGTACATCCTGCATATCAGATATTTACATGACCATTCATAACAGTAGCAACATCACAGTTATGAAGTAGCAACGAAAATAATTTTATGGTTGGGGGTCACCACAGCATGAGGAAGTGTATTAAAGGGTCGCGGCATTGGGAAAGTTGAGAACTCCTGCCCTAGGGGGTCATCGGCTGGCTCCCAGCCTTCCAGCTCCTTGAAGCAGAAGAAACACCAGGCCAGGTGGGGCTCATTCTCAGTGGGCAGCGATGAAGCCGGCACGGCCATCTGTTCCGGGGTGCAGATGCAGCCCTCCTACAAGGGCCAGTTCTTGATCTTAGAGACGCGGCGGTGTTGAGGTAAAGCTGCCAGGCCGCGGGCAACAACAGGACACCCATCCCACTGCCACCCTGAGTGGTGCTGTGATTCAAATCGGGCACTTGGCAGCCTAAAGTAGCTTTTTGTGGACAAAAAGATGGTTGGTTCTCCTAATTTAGCAAAAATTTGTGAAAAACCAAATTTATGACTCGGTCACGTTAGTGGTACGTAATACTCCATAACTAACTCACTGATCCCCAAAGCAGGAGTTCCTCCTAGTTGGGGGTGGGGGGGTGGCCACTAAGCAATGCTGAGTAAACGCTATTGCATGTATGTCTGTGACCCAGTACCGTTACCACCATGGGAGAGAACCCCAAGAGGGGACTGCTGGTATGAAGAGGGTTACAAGTATCTTACTAGCTGTTGCCAAATGGACTTTCAGAAAGGGCAGCGTACAGCCCCCTGCAAATAGTAGCCTTTCGATGGGAGCCAAAGGCAGAATGTATCTGGGCAAGTGTCCAGGGAGTTGGAATCCTTTTGATAAGGTCTCTGGAACATTCAAACCCCAATTCTGTCTTCTCACTGGCAAGCTCTTAAAATTTCAGTTAATTGTTCCAACACAATCCCCTCTGCCCTGACTATTGATGTATCCTGAACCTACATCTAAATACTTCCTAAATCAGCTCAGCCAGTATGGTTCAGTGGTTGAACATCAACCCATGATCCAGGAGGTTATAGTTCAATTCCCATTCAGCGCACATGCCCAGGTTTCGGGCTTGATCCCCAGTGTGGGGCGTGTAAAAGGCAGCCAATCAATGATTCTCTCTCATCATTGATGTTTCTGTCTCTCTCTCCTCTCCCTTTCTCTCTGAAGTCAATAAATTATTTTTTTAAAAAAATACTTCCTAAATCACAAATGTGCAAATTTCCCATCTATTTCCAATAAATGTTCCTTGCAAGATACGTTGGGATAAGCATTTTGTGTCAGGAGAAAGAACCTGAATATGGTTGAGTCTTTAGACTCATTACATTTGAACCTTTAGCCATCACCTGAACTGGAAGAGTTCAGCAAATGGTTAATCATTTTTTTGCCCACTCTATCCCCCTTTTCAATAGATGGGCATTTCGAAATTGCAACTTACTAACAGGGAAGCTATTTGGATGGGATATAACAAGGGTGTTAAACCAAATTGTTTGTGGCTTTGGAATGTGGGACAGGATTTTGCACCAGACTTTATCTCTATCCCCGCTTGCCACTAATAGGTCATTAACTTATCTAGACTATGAATGCATCCTCATTGCATATGTCCATCAAACCATAAACCCACAGCCACCCTGGCAGACTGCACATGCGATGCTGCAGAGGCCTCTGTTTTGGAGCCAAGTGCTTTATATAACTCCCCGGTGGTGGCCCAGCCAACTTGCTTTTCAACAGCTCCGCGTGGCACCCTTGCCTGTCTCTTGGTGACAAGCCCGGACCTTCTTCAGGCATTTTCTCAGCGGGTTAATCAAATGGCATCAGTGGGAATGTTTACAACTTGCTGCCACTTAGGGAGCTTTATCAGAGTCCTTTTAATATCAGCCCCCAACCCAAGGCTGATAACAGAACTGGAGGGGAGGAGGGGATAGACAGCTTTGGGAGAGCTGGTAAAGACCAGAAAACAAGATGTCAATCTAATCTGGAAGACCTCCCAGAGGGTCTCCGCCGAGGTGTAGCAGATTGGTCTGGAAATCATTGATATCACACATTTCTAGTGCCTGACAGACGCTTGGCATCTAGAGCTATTGGTCCATTCAACACTAGAGTGCCAACCATGTACCAGGCTCTGTGTCTATGGTGATAAGATGCTGTTCTTTTTCTACCTGTTCATAAATGTCTTGGGCTAAGACGCTTGAGTCTTATTCATGCCTCTGTTGTAGGCTTTGACAACTCCTTTTTTGGTCATTCTTGACCTCAGTTTTCAGGGGGGTATTTTCTTTTTCTTTTTTTAAGTATTTTAAAAATATTTTTATTGATTGACTTTAGAGAGAAGGATATGGAGAGAGAAACAACTGTTTGTTGTTCCATTTATTTATGTATTCAGTGGTTGATTCTTGTATGTGCCCTGACCAGGGATTGAACCTGCAACGTTGGCATATCAGAATGATGCTCAAACCAACTTGGCTACCTAGCCAGGACCCTCAGTGGCTATTTGCTGAATGCCATGTGTGTGTTTATCATCTGAGATGTGAGGTGCTAAAGATCAGCTTTGACCCTAAGGACTGTGATTTTTAATCCAGACTTAGAATATATCTGAGCTTTACCAGACACCTTTGAGAAGAATGGGATAAAGACATTAAGGCAGGAAACCTAAAGGCAAAGATACCATGAGAGGTTCCAGTGGAAGATTCCAATGAAAAATTCAAAAGTCCAAACTCGCTGCTTTTACTTCCACTTGGAAATATATCATTGGTATCGCTCATCTTTCAAAGTGTAACACTTTTAATCCTCTATCAACCTACTATGGATAGTAGAGGCATTTCATGCTAAAATAGGCCATGTGCAATTATCTATGGGTTAACCACAGTTTTGATACCAGGCAGATTTCTTGCCTTCCTATCCAGACTTCTTAGTGCAACAATGGCAGGCCCCCTAGTGACGAAGGCTGCCTTGGTACAGTGGTTCTCAACCTTCTGGCCCTTTAAATACAGTTCCTGATGTTTTGACCCAACCATAAAATTATTTTCGTTGCTCCTTCAGAACTGTAATGTTTCTACTGTTATGAATAGTAATGTAAATATCTGATATGCGGGATGGTTTTAGGCGACCCCTGTGAAAGGGTTGTTTGACTGCTAAAGGAGTCGCGACCTACAGGTTGAGAACCACTGCCTTGGTACCTTAAGCAAACTGAGTATTGCTGTCTTTGGTTCTTTAGAATTACGTTATGCATTGATACCCAGTGCTTTGAAGCCTTGGGTTGGTTCATCTATCAGTGATTCTGGATCTGACACTGACTATAGGCTAGACACACCTGACGGTGAAATAAAAGGCACTGTAGTCACTCAAGTTGGCAGCCTTAACCCTGTGCACCTTAAGTACTTTTCTGAAATGATGGGAGTTCATTGAACTTCTGTGACGATATCTCCAGGTGCTTAGTGCACAACCAGCTAACCTGCCTCGAGCCCTCAAGGTAGGTGGTGGAATTCCACCCGTGGTACACATGAAGTTCACAAGGTTAACCAGTGAGTTAACAGAAAGAGAGATTCAAACTCGGGTTTGAAGGCTGTTCTATGTACAAGCTAACTCCAACTTCCACAGGCAGTGTCTGCAGTCAACAAGGAGTCAAGAGTTGACTGTCATATTGAGGAAGTGGCTTGATTAGGTGGTGGAGATTAGATTGTGATGTGGATGAGGGTTTTGGCAGGAGAGGGCTGAGCTGAGTTTAGTTCAAGTTTAGCTTCTTGCTTTAGCATTCACCTCTTCACTGTGTCTTGAATTCTAGCATGCGGTGGAAACTCCACCTAGAGAATAGACTTGGAATCTTCAATGGGTACAGGTTTATGTTTGGGGGAGTGGTGACTGAGTATGTAACTGTTCTACCCAAATTTGGCCATTTGGCCTCACCTCACACCCACCTTCCCAGGACCTGGGGCTGCAGGCCCTATTGGGAGGGAGGGTAAGTCCATTTGCATGTGTCTTTTCTTTGCAGACATTAGTTTCTCCATTCCCTTTCTCCCAAAAACTTCTAATTCTCCACTGAATTATTTGTCCCTATGAATGAACACCTTTAATTCTTATGAGTGGAATTTAATTCTTATGAGTGGAATTTGGGGAGGGAAAAGAGAAACGGAATCAGTCTGCTACATTCACCTGGAAGTTCTAATGGCGTCTTATTTGGTATTTGAATTTTTAAATTTTGAATGCCCTACACAACTAACCATTACTTCAGATCCATTGCCTTTATAATCATAGCATTTATATGAAAGTGCTATTGTTTGTAGTTCATGAGTACTTTGCAAAGAGTATACTCAAAATATCCAGTAAAGTTTCTGTATCTCTTAGGGTAATCAGATAAGGGGTGAAGAAAGACAAGTTACAAAGATAACAAAGACTCAAATGGATGAGTTGCTGGAGCTAGGGGGTGTAACATAATTATTCACCTTCTGATCTGGTGGGTGGTTGTACTGAGAAGATGAATCAGTTATCACCCAGTAGTTGGGGGTTATTTTTAAGTGTAATTAGACTTGATTCATCCAGACAAACATTAGGAATGGTCTCTTGCCAGCCTTATATTTTGTTTCAGTGGCATCTGCAACATCAATTTTAACCCGGTTTTACCAATGGGCACCTGGGTAAGCTTCCTGCCAAGGGACTGCCATAAATGCCATGCTTCATGAAATGTCAGCAGAACTGACTGCTTGAAGTAGATTCATGGTCACAGGGAAAGCTATATACATAGTCAGCGAGGCTTTGCCCCTGGCTGGTAATGGTCATGGCTAACCCTCCTCTTACTGTGCATACCTCACTGTGGCTTTGAGATTGAGCATCCAACCAATGAATGCCTTCTAGGTGACTTCATGATGTTTTGTTGAAACAAGTTTGATTTCCTCTAGTCCATACCAAGTGTTGAGGCTGATAGTCTTAGTGAGTGCAGACATCACTTCCAAAGAAGTAGCTAACCTGAATCTTGCCTCACTTCCTTCGAGGTGTTCAGTGTCTCTCAAGCCGGAAGTTTCCATCATGAGATCTATCTGTGACTTCTGTTGGCTGGTTCTCATTTTGACCTCTAAAGCTATAGGTTACCTCCAGTGCTGGTCAGATTTTCCAGGAAACAGACTGAGATGGAGTTAAGAGTACAAAAAATGTATTGAGGAGTTAGACCTATGAAGGGAAAATGGAAGCAGGATTGAACAGAAGCAACCATTGGACCATGATGTCTATGTGGCAAAGTCCAAGGGCCTCTGGAACCACACCTGCCCAATAGAGGATCCTTGCATTCCACTGGCTCTTGGACCACTTCCGTGCATTTTCTTATCATAGCTTAATTCCACTGTGGCATAGAGAAGAGTTACTGTGTTTAAGTCCTTCACTCATAATGTCTTAAAAACACCTGCTACTGAACCTCCACTCTTTGGCTGCTGTCTCAATGATAATAGGGTTGCTAGATTTAGAAAAAATTCAGAATTCCCAGTGAAACTTTAATGTCTGAAACATCTTCTAGTATGAGTATGTCCCAACTATTGCATGGGACAGTATTTTTATCTGACAATAAACATAGGGAAGTAAACACAAACATTCTAGAAGTTATGGTAATGTGAAGAGAGCCCAAATTTGAACTAACTTTGGCAGTAATGTGCTTAATGTCTCTTATTTAAGGATTTTAAGTTCCTTCCACCTAAATGCGAGGAAAGTTTTTTTTGTTTTTTGGTCTAAATAAATATGATCTAGTAGCTGTACCCGGCCACGCGTTGCTGTGGCTCAGTTTGGTTAAATGGAAAAGAAAGAAAAGAGAAAGTGCATGTTTCTAATGTGTTTAATTGCACAATGCTGGTGGGTATACAATGCGACCTCCTGGGCAGCTGCCCCTGGCATGCCACCACCCCTGCCCCCCCCCCTCCTGCGCCTCTGCAGCTCCGGCACCCCAGCGCTGGCCTACATCCCCGCTCCCCACAGGTGGCCTGAAGCGGCCTGGCCACTCCCGACTACTGCCAGCAGGGGCCCTCGCTGAGCCGCCCAAAAACCAGAGGAAAAAGGAGCCGAGGAAGCTCCCCTACCCTTGCCTGCCACACTCCCCTTGAGCCCTCGGCTGCCAGCGTGGGGGGACCGTGGTGGCCACCTGTGCCCCGAGCCCCAGCCCCAGCCCAGCCCTGGCCCGAGGCCCAGACCCGCGCTGGTTGATATTTCACAACATGATAATTGGCACACCAATTGAATTCCATCCCTGGCAGATGGAATGAATTCCAAAATTCTGTTAGATAATTAACCGCTTCATCTGCTTCCACAACAGTGTTGATGGACTTCTATGTGACTGCCTGGCTTTGAATGTTAGACTGAATAATATTAAGTTCGTAGCATGTGTTGCTTTTACATCCAACAGATGGTGCTGTTTTTCAAAAACAGCTTTTTACCTGTTTTTGGGTGTTGTTTTTTTTTTTCCAAAAAAAAGCATGTTTTTACCTGTCACAGGTGTGACATCTGTATAATGTAGGTATATAAAAACGTGCATATTCGAATGCAATGTTGTGTCAAAATTTCAAAGCAATAGGTGAAGAACTTTCAGAGATTTGAGATTTTAAACAAATGAACATTTACATTTTTATTTATATAGATTGGTTAACCTGTGGTTAGCAGCTCTGCCCTGTACCAGTCTGCTCCACTCTGCCCTGCTCCTCATGCTTTTCTCCTCTCTAGTTTGTTGAGACATCTTTTGTATTTCATCTTGTTCAAGTGCAATTGGGGAAACGTGGTCTTCAGTATTTGTGGAAAGGGAGCATAACAGTCTGAGCCACATGGGGGAGCTGATTTATATAGACAGAAGTCCTCATCCCTGGTCCCTGATTGGTCTGTCCTCATGCAAATAAGGACTTCAAATCCTCACAGCTTGATTGGTCCAAAAGGCACTGTCTGATTGGTCAGAATGGGACCACTGACTGGTCAGTGAAGATGCTGATGAGGATATAGCTGCGTAGCTCCAATTGGATCAGGAAGCCTCAGTCCTATTGGTTGAAATGCAATTCCAGAAAACCCTTTATAAAGACTCACTCAAATGTCAGCAACACAGTGCTGGCAGGTAGTTCAGTGCAGGCTTCTCCCCAAAGAGCAGTTTGTATGAGAGGCACCCCTTTAGGAATGGCTGCTATGCTCTGTTTTAAAGTTTGAGCCCAGGAGTAGGTATTTTCTTTCTCAGGGTTTATATATCCTTAAGTTAATCTTGGTGAAACTGTAAGACTAACAGCCTAGAATGAGACTACAGTTGGCAATGTAAGTATTCTCAGCTTTATTAACTGTACTGTTACTAATTAGACCTATGTCTGTAAGTCACTGATAAAACATTGAACAGGATATATCATTTCTGTGTGCTCCACTAAACTCCTCTCCCGGCAGATGTGACTCCATTAATCTATGCTCTGGTGCTTACTTCATCCAAATACACTTTAACAACTTGCTTCATTGGCAAAGGTATTTTGGGGCTCATATTTCCAGGAACTAATGTGGTTGCTTGGTGCTCTGCATCAGAGTTCATTTTAGTATCTTACTAGGACATTTGGAAGTTTATTGAGAATTGTAGTCTCCTGAAAATTGTTTGTTTATTGTTTTTCATTTCTAGTCTCAAGTAAATCATAAAGTAGCTAAAGATGATACTACAGGGTTGTGTTAGCTGTTAATACCCAGGGGCTTAAATCATTAAAACCAAAAATTCTTACAGCCCTATCTTTATCTTTGTCTACACTGGTTGCTAGGCAATCAGAGTTTGATAACCAAATCAAAAGAGCATAATCCCATAGCTTAATATTAGACATGAAAAACAAAGAATTACACTAACTTTACAGTCTCTGCTCTCAGAAGAGCACTGCCTGTCCCAGAAAGCTGACCGTGTGATCCTTCTGACACACAGCTACTCAGGGAGCAAAAACCTAAGCAGAAACAGAATATTTACATAATATCCAAGTATCTCTTCTCATATATTTAGTAATTACAGAGGGGGAGTTTACAATAGAGAATCCAGGAAGACACCATTTGAACCAATTACATCATCAGCAACACCTACTAATGTCAGATGCCTCCTGGTATGTACTGAGAAGGGTATAAGATCACTTCCCTAGTGTTTTCCTCCCAAATGCATAACCTCAATCATGAGACATCACACAGGCCCGTACTGAGTGACAGTGTATGAAAAACGGAGCAGCACTCTTTAAAAAACCAAGTCATGAGAAAAATAAAGACTGAGAAACTATCAGATTGGAGAAGATGGACACCATGATGAATGAATGCAGCAAGGTCCTGGATTGGATCCTGGAACCATAAGGATAACACTAGAGAAGCGTCACAATCATAGGTCATGAGCCAGCTAGGCAGCTCTGGGGATGAGAAACAAGATGTCCTTGTACTGGAATGTGAAGGGCCTTCCTTTGATAAGGAAAAGTATGTGAGAATGTTTACATCATGAAAGTAAGCAGTTCTGACAGAGGCCAAGGCAGGATGTCTCCAAGCAACCTCCTTGTTGAACACTCTGAATCCTGCAAGTGAATACACCGGGACCCAGGTGCTGGCCCAGGTTCAAAGACTCGCTTCCTGAAGTTTGCCATCTATAGGTAGGACTCCTTCTTCCTCTGTCGATTATTACACTTTGGTCTCCATAATCCGTCCTTTGTTTGAAGACTTACTTCTTTTGAAGTAAGTCTTACTTACTTACCCTTCCCAGGTCTTCTTTACTCAACTCTCAGAATTATAGATATTTATTTCATTCCTTCCAGTCAGTCTACTTCCAGGATCCCAGGCCTTCGTTCCTGGTAAATAAAGCTTTGGGGGATGTTAAACCTCTCTGGTAAGATTTTAGGTTCCAACTTTACCAGTTCAAGGAGTTTTTTTTGCCTTAGCTCATCCTAACTATCAAAACAGGAACAAGACCACAAACTGTAAGCTGCTATCATCTGAAGCTAGTGTAAGGAAAATGCCATTCAATACTCCAACTCCGCATTAAATTTATACTGTAAGCTTTTGACTAACGTCCCTTCTTTTATTGCTTTGCCTTATATCACCTGTTCATGGCACCTAACTTCTGTTGGGCCCTTGTGGAAGTAGGTAGGGTAGATGGCAGTATTTGATATTCCTAAATCCCTGGTCTAATATAATGAAATTCTATGTTGATTCTCATCAGAGACTCTTTATAGGTAGGAAATCAAAGCCTAGACATGAAAAACCTACCTGGAACCACACAATTGTGTATATATGAAGATACTCAATTTCATTTCCTGACTGGAACTATCCTGGTTTAAAAAAATAAAACTTAGTGACAGAGACTAGAACTTGAGTCTTCTGACTTTTTCATAACAATCATTTATTTAATTTGCACATCACTATGTGCCAGAATCATCGGATACAGATATATGCCCTTTTGACATATATACAAGTGGGGAACATCTGTCAGATAAATCCCAAGCTATAACTTTGAAAATTTTATAAAGAACAGGCATGCAATATTAAGGGACTTATGAGCAGATCTGACCTATGTGAAAATTCATAAACTAACTATGGGCATGTACACTTGAGCTGAAAATGGAAAGATGGAGGTAGAGCTTAACCAGAAAATGATGTGGAGAGGGAGTGTTTTATGTCATCTGCAAATAATGAGTTTCATTTCTTCCTTTCCAATCTGGATGCCTTCCATTTCTTGTCTGATTGCTGTGGCTAGAACCTCCAATATTATGTTGAATAAAAATGGTGAGAGTAGGCATCTTTGTTGCTGGAAACTGATTTTCACCGAACTTTGTTGCTCTGAAAGGTCAGAGCTATGCACCCATTAAGTTGAAACATTGTTAGTTAAAGCAAAGCCCTACCTGTTACTTACATGTAAATTCTTGCTGCCTGTTTATTGTCTGAATTTCCTGCCTAAGGATATGGTTGTTTTCTCAGAGACTCAATAAAAGGCTGGTGAGACCCAGGCACCAGTGGGCAGTCTAACCCACTAGAGGAAGGCTCCACGCCTGGTTCCCCAGTTTCCAAATTGGTTCTCTTCTAGTTTCTCTCTCTCTTCATTTTGTGTGTGGCCTCCTTCAGAACTCGAACCCTGAACAGGAACCCTGAACCATGCTGGACATGTAAGGGTCTCCCACATCTGGCACCTAACTCGGGCTTTTGGAAAGAGCAGATATTTTTTCGTCTAGAGCGAAGGGAAAATACACCGAAAGAAGGTGTAGAAAATTCACCGAAAGAAGGTGAGGGAATTTCACCACACACAAAAGCCCAAGGCCAGATACAGAATCCGGATCTGTAAGTAGGGTGGGAACGTCTTTGTCAGCCAGGCTAATTGGGGAAGAATTAGAATTTTGGTTTGTATGCTTAAAGAATTAAAAATTTCAGAGGGTATTTTTTTATAGTTTTTGTTTGATGTTATAGAAACTAACCCTTGGTTTCCTGAAGGAGGTACATTAGATCTTGAGTGTTTGTCAAGAAGTTGGTCAAAATTTGAAATTTCCATGGTAAACACAATATTGTATTTGCTAGAACTTTTTGTTCAAAATGGTCCAACGGCTCCTTTTACAGGAGTAATTATGAATAATATTTCTGAAGCATTCTTAGCTCCTTATGATTGCTATTCTCTAGCTCGTTCAACTCAGGATGGAGGAGATTATTTACTATGGAAGGGAGAATTTTTGGATAAATGTCAAGAGCAAGCCCATGCAAATGGAGGCCAAATGCTCAAATAACTTATGAAATGCTGGCAGAACTGGGACAGTATATGGATATACAAAATCAGCTATGTTCTGCAGTAACAGGTGGAAATAAAAGGTGTTATAAATACAAAAATAAATTGATAGCCAGTTTAAAATTTAATTGCCATGGCCTAGAACAAAGAATACCCTTACATGATATTATTCTACAATATCAATAATTTTTGATATTTTACAACAGCATATTGTACATGTATCCCAAACAAACTTACAAACTAATTCTTTGGATGATTGGCAGCAATTTAATAAGGACATGAAAGGATTTAATCCCTTCCACTGTGTGGAAGGCCCCCTGGTAAGGCACTTGAGCATTCTATATTGGCCTCTCTTGCCCCTTTTGCCAAGAGAGTCCCTCTTCTCACAATTCAATTGCCCACAGCTGTTGCCTGAACTCTCTGTTTATACTGAGGTTAAAGCCTCATGGTGGCTGCTGCCATGGATCTGTCTCTCGCCCAATGGTGTGAGCTGGGCCCTCTCTGGAGAAGAAACCTGGGTTCCCCCAGATATATGATCAATGCTGGGGCCCCACCAACAGGTGAGGGGATCCCAAGGCAGTTGGTGGGCATGGAGGCCACAGGGGCATAGGCTACCAAGGAGGCAGAACTGAACCTCACATCACCCTGCTTGGCCCCAGAGCATGGCTGTTTAGCCAGAAATGTGTAAGATTCCTCGGGGAATGAACAACCTAAGACAGGCACAGTTGCATAGGGGTCGTCAAGAGAGAACTTGGGGGTCAACAGAGGTAGGGCATAGTTCCTCTTCACCCCTCCCCAGCAATGCATGGGCTTGAATAATCGCCCTTTCTGAGGGAGGTCTCCTGCCCCCATGGCTGCTTCCCACTTCCCATGCCCAGATCAGATTGGGAACCAGGCAACATACAGAAATTTGGCCCAGCACAGATCGGGACCCAGATAACAGAGACTTGGTTGATAGCAGCTGCCCTAACTAAATCCAATCTAAAACCAGAAATGCACAGGGCCTCCTCAAGGATGCAAAATAATCCTTTCCATTAAAATTTACAGTGTAAACTAAAATTGTTGTTAAAGTATTAAATTTGACAGTAAAATAGTCAAGTTTTCAGATTAATTTAAACTGGTTAATTGAAAGAAGTAAAAATTCAAGAAAATTTAATTGTACAAAAGCTGTTCCTAAAAGTATTAACCAAAATTATACAAAATTTCCAAAAGCCTCCTAATAATTAAATTTAAAGGGGGGAGGGGGGTAGTGGAAAAATACCATGTAAGGAAAAATATCCTGTAACTAAATACTTAGCATTGATTTGCTAACAGCAAGACACCCATGAAAACCATACATGGTATCAAAATAAGCCAAAGGAAATCATTTGGACAAAATTTAAAAAGAATCCCAAATAAAATTTATAGAAAAGATCCCTTTATTAACTTTTGGTCGAGAATATGTTTGTATTATTTTCAGCAAACAACTCCAAGACCATGTGGATTCTAGCAACAGAGAGAAATTATCAGGAATGCTCCAGCTATGAAGACAAGAGGAAAAACAATCCAGGGATAGAAGACACCTGACTATGCTTTGCCATGCTAGCAGTCAGCAGCTGTGTGTCACTGCAGGTTGCCCAGGACCAAACCAGAGAAGATTGGACCTGCATTGCCACCATTTGTTCACCATTCAGAACTATTGGACATTGAAATTGGGATTTAAACATTTTTTGTTCTTATATTCTTATAGGTTTACTAGGGGCCCGGTGCACAAAAATTTGTGCACTCGGGGTGGAGGGAGTCCCTCAGCCCGGCCTGTGCCCTCTCACAGTCTGGGACCCCTCAGTGGATGTCCTATGATGGCCCCAGTCTGCCAGGCGCCTTTTGTGTGTGTGTGTGTATGTGTGTGTGTGTGTGTGTCATCACTGGAGACCTGCCCCCAGCCGCATCTGAGGCTTGGAGCAGTCCTCCTGTGTGTGTCTACCTGCCGGGGGCCTGCCCCCAGGCACACCGTGGAGGCTTGGAGCAGGCACCCCCTCTATGTTGATCTCTCAGACTCTTGCCCTCCCCTGCATGTTGTTCTCTTTTTTGAGCGTGGCCAGGGCTGGGTGCGGCCTGCCTC
>PVJC01043149.1:0-14646 GCA_004026665.1 Murina feae
TTTCAAGATGATAACAGCGGAGTAGTGTCTTTCTGAGGATGACACCCTGTATGACAACTCAGGTTTCATACCTATAAAGCCAGCCCTCGGTCCAATGATTTTCTGTTTTATTTTCTATGGTTACTGTTGGCCTATACTACATGAAAGTGGATAGGTGAAATCTAGGAGAAAGGTTGTCAGAAGGGCAACTAAAACAGAGCAATTTTACAGATGAGATGTATGGTATAGCTGGTTGGACCTTGGAAAAGATTCCCCAAAAATGTGTGACCATTAAACATATATAATCCTTAACATTTACTTTCAATAAGACTTTGATCTTTCTTAGTTGTGTTTATATGTAGAATATAAACTATCATAAGGACAGGAACTTTCTCATTCTTAATCATTTCTGAGACTTGATTGATATTAACCTCAAATGCATTATACTGAGAATGGCATTTAATAACCAAATTTTCAAAACAAAGAAATTAAGGTTTTCAGAACCTTACAAACTTTTTCAGGTCACATGGTTGCCACAAGCATTACGTATAGAGTTAATGCATCTTCCAGATTTCTGAAATTACTTCCAAAATATAGCTTCTGGGAAGAAAAAAATGTCAGTGGACCATCTTACACTTAGGCTGAACAGGTACTTGCCTACTCAACGAGATTTAGAGAAATACTTTAAGAAGTCTTCTTGTCACCTCAGTGTGAGACATAGCTTTGCATGTTGCCTGAATTTTTTTTTTTTTTTTTTTTTTTTTTTACTGCAGAACCACTAAGCTAGTTAAGACATTACATTGTCAACAAACATGCTCCTGACTTCATTCCCTGTCAGGTCAAAAAGTGCAGGTCAAAACATTTCAGAATTGAGCAAACTACTGATTTCATAATTCCATCTCATTGCTTTTAGAACAAAATCCAAATATCTCATGATGGCTTCAGTATATTTTTAAAAGTAAACTCCATCCTACCTTTCCATCCCATTTCACATCATTCACATTTGTGAACCATTCTCTGGACACACTGTCCTGGAACAGGTTGAGCTGTGTTCTTGCCTGACTGACTCATCACCCAACTGGCTTTTATTCAACCTTCAAATATAAGAAGAAAAATATCTCAGGGATGCCTTCCCTGACTTTCTTATTTAATATGCTGCCTCCTTCACCCTCCATCCCACCATATGCACCTCCATTTCCCCTAGGTTATTTCTTTCTTGGCAATCATCAACTCAGAAATCTTCTCATTTTTATATGGTTACTTATTTATTTAGATGTTAGTTCTCTAGAACATCAGCTCCATTAGAGCAGGGACCTACCGTATTATATGTCTCCATATTCTTAATGCCATAGTGGTGTCTGGCCCAGAGTAGACATTGAATATCTATTGAGTAGTCCTGAGTGAATGCTGAGCTTAATATAGGAAAAGTATATTTCAGTGGTTCTTTGGAAGTAAAGTTAGTGAAAGGAGACAGAGGGAAATAATGGAAAGAAAAACTGGAGGAAAGGAGGGTATGTCCATCCTGAGACCATGTGGCTGACAATCCAGATGAGGACCCTCCCTAAGAAGGACCTAGTGTGTCAATGGGGAAGCAGCCAGACATGGGGACCTTAGGAGAGAAGGGACATCAGAAAGAGAAACTGAACATAAACTAAAATGCTTCATCTTCCTCACAAGGTTTTCATTGCTATAACTGTACTGAAACATGTGGGTATTTATGAGAAAGCATTCTCAAACCACTTTCTTATTCGAAGAGTGCTGGTAATTTACTTTCTTAAGAATGTGTGCCATTCCAGCAACACCTTACCTCGAAGACTGGAAAATGAAAAAACTCTACGTGTTGACTGAAGCCAGCAAATCAACAGCAAAACCAGGTGCTAATGGAAGCTCACAGATTTAGAAAGCATCAGCAGCTATTTTCCAGAAGATAATTTGTCAGGGTTAAATTTCAAAATCAATAGCCATTCTTCATGTACCTCCTTTATGCTCAATTATAACTTTTTTTAAAAAAAGTGCTTTTGAGAAGTTTTCCTTGTTTAGTCACAAATTGGAGGAATTTTATTTTTAGTTTTGACCTAAATCAAATAATGTTGAACCATAAGTGATTTTTTAAGTGGGAGGGGGAAGGGAACCATCACTTTCTCTATTTTAAGAAACCTGAACTCTATTTGCACTCAGAAAAGCAGCACCCTCAATAACCTGAACACGCAAACTTCAAAACTTGGCACCCTGAGAGTCTGATGAAGGCAAAAAGCAAACAAAGCCAAATCTGATGAAAAAGTGTCTCCTGCTTTAAAAGTCACCCAGATTTAAACAGCATGTCTTAACATGAGAAAGAGAGCACAATTTCCTTCATTTAAAAAAAAATGTTATCTCCACTTATAATCTTTCAGTGAGTCATAATCCATCCCAGAAAGTTTGGTTTGGAGTGGGGGGAGGCGCATAATTATGACTATGTAAATCAGAACACTAGAGTTAAGATGACTGATGGCATGGCACTCACCAAGAAGCTGTCTCTAATGACCTCCAATATTCTTTCCCATGAGCAGTAGATGATAATCCAGATATTATTTTTAAAATGTATCTTTATTATTAAAGTACTAGAGGCCCATTGCAGGAAGATGCCTGCAAGAATAGGGATTCCTGAGCCAGAGCAAAGCAGTGGGGCTTTGCTCCCTTCTCTGCTGCTCGATCCCTCCCATCTCTGCCACCTCAACTCCCCCTCTTCTCCGCAGCTTTGCTCCCTTCTTCGCTCCTTCCCTTCTCCACCATCTCCGCTGCCTTGCTCCCTCCCATCTCTGCCACCTCAACTCCCCCTCTTCTCCGCAGCTTTGCTCCCTTCTTCGCTCCCTCCCTTCTCCACCATCTCAGCTGCTTCAGCTCCGTTCCCTTCTCCGCTGCTTCGCTCCCTTCTACGCTGCCTTCAGTCTTCACTCCTCCCTCCTCCGTGCCTGTGTATGCAAATTAACTGCCATATTTGTTGGGTTAATTTGCATATCGCTCTGAATGGCTGGTGGGCTTAATGGAGTGACATCAATTTGCATGTTACTCTTTTATAGGTGTAGATTATGGAAGTCCCCTTTTATTTTTCCCATTGACTTCCTCTCTTCCCTGCACTCTCCTCCATATCCCCTCCCACCCAAGCCTTCACTAAGGTATTTTCTCTGCCCATGATTATGCATATGCATATAAAATACTTTGGTTAATCTCTTCCCACCCTCTCCCTGCTTCTCTCTGAAATTCATCAGTCTGTTACATGCTTCCATGTCTCTGCACCTATTTTGTTCATCACTTTACTTTTGTTTATTAGATTCTGCATATAAATGAGATCATGTGATACTTGTCTTTCTTGCTTAGCATAATACTCTCCAGGTCTCTGATGTTGACTTTGAATCCTAAAGTTTGACCTCAACAATCAAAATTCTTAAAATGATCATTACATTGAATGATATTTAAAAAAACCTACCCAACTTAATTTGTCCTTTATTATCTCAGGGTTGAGACTTGTTCCAGGAATATGTGATTGATTTTTAAACACCTCTTTGTTTTTTACAGTAATTTATAAGTTACTATACCACACCCACTACTTCAAGTAGTAAAAAAGAGAAGATAATTTATAGCCACATAACAATGTAGCTGAGAATAAATAAGGTATTGCATTTTGTTAAACTGAATTGAATACTTTGAAAAACATTCTGTCTAATAAAGAGGGAATATGCTAATTGACCCTCATGCTATCGCAAAGATGGCAGCTCCCACAGCCAATAAGGAGGGAATATGCTAATTGACTGTCCCACCCTCAAAGATGGTAGCACTCACAGCCACAAGATGACCTCCAGGGGAGGGCAGTTAGGGGTGACCAGGCCAGCAGGAGAGAGCAGTTAGGGGGGCTGGGCCTGCAGGGGAGGGCAGTTGGGGGTTACCGGGCTGACAGGGAAGCAGTTAGACATTAATCAGGCTGGCAGGTGAGTGGTTACAGGGTGATCAGGCTGGTAGGCAGAAATGGTTAGGGACAAGCAGGCAAGCAAGCAAGCAAGCAGTTGGGAGCCAGCAGTCTCAGATTGTGAGAGGGTGCAGGCTAGGCTGAGGGACACCCTCCATCCCCATCCCCAGTGCACAAATTTCATGCACCGGGCCTCCAGTATCTTATAATCAATATGAGAGAATACCCTGGAGGCCATCTTGTGGCTGTGGATGCCACCATCTTTGAGGGTGGGACAATAAATTAGCATAATCCCTCCTTATTGACTATGGGAGAGCTGCCATCTTTGCAATGGCATGAGGGTCAATTAGCATTGATTATGGACTTACTGGTGAGTCTCTATTAGCTCATTCTCATTATTATGATAGTAAAATGATTAAGAACTATGACTTTAGTGTTAAATAAAATTATTTTATTTAAAAATTTTTACTTAAAACATTTTTTAACTAAATAAAACCAGATTACTAAGATGTTTAATCATACTTTCTTTGATGACTAGTGATTCTCTACCCCTCAGTCCTACATCAGGTTATGGATGAGGTAGCAGAGACCTGGACCAAGGGTAGTGATACTTATGGTGGTCAATTTAGTGTCAAATGATTTGGTCCTTCTCTTATAGTTTCCAATTAGTGGCAAAGTCAGACGTAGTTACTCTCCCAGGTAACTGCTCTGTCTTTTGCTATTTATAAAAGCCAGGGTTTATTCTTTTTCTTTTAGAAACCCTCAAGGAATTGGTAGTTGTGTACCAACAGACTACTTAGTAAGTATTATTCACTTGCTCTTTTAGCATTAAAAACTTGTTACATATTTTACAAGGAAAGAAGTTATAAATCAGGGGAAGGAAATTTAACATGCTATAACTTAATCACAAATAAAACACTTAGATTGTTTGAAAATTAATCAATATAAACCTTGTTTTATAACATATAAATTATATCTGCTATAAGAGCAAATGGAATTCCAAAAATGTACAACATTAATATGAGCTTCAAGTTGCATTATTTTCTTTATACATTCTAATCATGTAGCCCTAAAAAGTTTCTAATAACAGTGATAGACCATAAAATAGACTTTGAAGATATTATCTCACACTAAAAGTTATTTAAAATCCCTTTACAAATCATATTTACTGAGAGAACAAATCTGTAAAATAGCATTGCAAGTGGTGGAATATATTTATTTGGTAAAACAAAAGACTTATATTTATTGTTTTATATTCAAATACTACTTTAACCTTACTAGATATTTGAATTGTGTTCTGAACTTGACATTAGTTTCTCTAGAACTAACAGAAACAGATGACAGACATTTCAATTTAACAAGGTGAAAGAGTGCCTTGGTAAAATGCCAACACCGGAGGTGGGGATGGGGGTAATGAGTGGAATGAAAGAAGAGGCAGCCTTTCACAGTCTGTTTCTAGCAGTCCACAGAGTTGCCAGAGCAATTAGTTTCTGGAGGAACCTGTCAGATATATTGACATTTCTCTCTTTGTAAGAGATTACAAAATAGTAACAAAGACATTACTGCCAGCAGCTGCCAAAGTTTTTATTTCTCAAGATATCTTAAACAGACTCTGTAATGATTGGTACTCTTTACTGTCAGTCTTTTTAAAACTATATCGATCCAGCATGGCTCTGAGAGTCTGTGACCATGGTAGAATTGGGGGAAACATGAAGGAAATTTGAATATCCTTTCCACATTTCCAGGTAAAGCATCCAGCCAATGGTCACAAAATACATGTCATGACTACAAATATCCATACTGCAGTCTCCAAGTTTTTTTAGTAAATAATCTGTGCATTTCCCAAGGCTAAGAGGAAGCTGATATTCCCTATCACTGTAAATGGGATATTGTCCATCACTGAAAAGAGGGGTAATCAGATTAAGATGTCCATGAAGTTCATTAGCCTCACTGATGTTGTTCATGATCTTGGTAAAGTCATGGCAATAATGATTGCACCATCAACCAATCAGATTAATTTTAAGGTAAACTGGTCATTCACAAATGACCTCTGGCACAAAGCAAGAGAAATTTGGAGGTCTTATAACTTTTCCCCCCCTCCTTTATGTCTTTTGGTGTCTCTGCTATAGATTGGAAATGTAATCCCTATTTTATAGATAGTAGTGTATCATTTATCGTTATTTTATAGGTTTTAGTTTCAAACATTAATGGACAGTGGGCTATTTATGCTCTTTTAAGTATCCTGCCTGGATAAGAAGGAATATAAGATGTACTATTTAATTTGAGGGTTATCATAGGCCTGAGTGATCAGATCTAATGTTAGCAAAATGATCATTCGGTGTTACATGCAATTAGATATTTAAATAGAAGTAAGTTTTAAAACATGCCAATCTATATATTTACCCTGAGAGCAAAATAATTTTTGTGTTCATTTTTGGTGATTTTAATATGTCACTCCCTCTACCAGGAATGTTCTTCCTTCAGAGAGCCTCATGGGTTATTCCCTTGCTTTCTTCTGTTTGTTTTTCATTCAAGTATCACCTAATTAGAGAGTTCTTGTTAGTCACCAATATAAGACAGTGAAGCAGGGGATTTCCCAGGGGTGAGGACGGCGGAGCCCCTAGCGTAGGATGCTTGCATGCACGACTCCGGAGACCAGGTTCTGGGACGCAGGTCTAACTTTATTGAGGAAGTACAGGTATTTATAGGTGGAGGTGGCCAATCATGGAACACCATCTCAGGGGAGCCAATGAAAGGTCAGGGTACTGTGTAGGCGGCTCTGGGAGGGGCTCAGGCGGGCATTGCCATTGCCCTGGTGTGCCAGAAAGATCTGAAATGCTGTAGTAAGCTCACAGCATGCATCAGCCTCTGCACCGAGACAAAACCTCCTGTGCTCTACCTACAGACAGCACCCACACTGTTTCTCTAGCTCCCTCTCCCCGTTTCCTGTTTATCTTTGCTCTATAATTCTGACATAGGACAAAGTATTTATTCATGTCTTTATTGGTTAACTGTCCATCTTCTAACCCCATACCAGAAAGTAACTATCCTGATGTCATGGACTTTATTTTATTCACTATCTTAGTTCAAACCCTAGAGCAGTGTTAGGCACAAAGATACTCAAAAACCCGTTACTGAATAAATAATTAGAAATGAATATGTCATGTAAATAATATTTAAAGAAGCAAAATTATAGAACGCCTATTTGGAAGGAATAGCTGTCTACTTCTGGTCCATATTGCATAGTTCCATGATATTGGTCAAGCTACTTAACTTCATTCAGCTTCATTTTTTTTCTTATATGTGAATTATGAATAACAATACACCCTTTATATTATTTTTAATATTTAATTGAGGCATTTGATGTACTGTGGTTAGGCTATGGTAAGTACATCATTAACGTTAACTACCATATTTTCCAGCATATAAGACGACTGGGCATATAAGACAACCCCCAACTTTTGAGAATTTTTTCCTGGGTGAAAAGTCTGGACAGAAACCATAAGCAGCATAAAAAGGAGCCGACCGGAGATTCTTGCGGTCTCCATCTGGCTCCATTGATGAGCCCCGACTTTTGGAAGATTTTCCTGGGCTAAAAAGTCATCTTATACGCCGGAAAATATGGTACTCTGACTGCTGCTGCTATCACTACTTCTGCTATTACCATCACTACTACCACAATGTAGGTATTACCACTATCACAATTACTACTGAAGGGGAATATAAGACATTTAGGGGACTAGCAATCAGAATCTGTGCCAGTAACCAGTATTCTAACTCATGCTCTTGCTAGTAGATAATTACCCCCATTCTTACCTTTGATGCTTGTCCTGCCTTGCAGAACCTGTTTCCCAGAATACTCCCATTGTGTAAAGGCCATAAACCATGAACCATACACAACCCCTGGAGGGGGTTGTCAGTGCTGGCACCCGCCAGGCCAGGCCTTTGGGTGTAATCTCACTTTCCCCATCCCAACCCATGGGGGGACTGCAAAGGCCATGAAAAGTCCAGAAGCCTGATCCATATTTGGAGGACAAAGAAACTAAAAGGGATAAAAGGAGGGTTTCCTCCATGTTCATCACTCAGACTTTGGAGGTTGACTCCCCTGAGTCACCGCACTAGTGTATCTGCAATTCTCCATTAAAGGTGCCTCTTCTGAACCCTCTGAGTGTCTGACTGGTTGTTCTGTGCTGCCTGGCAGCTTATCTACAACCCTTACTACCATCACTACTGCTAAGGGTAGAATCCACTTTCTTCCCTTTTTAAGTATTGAAAATCATTTGCTTTTCTCCAGTTTTCCAGACCCTTTTCAATCTTCACATAATCCTAAAAATCTTGATCAAACCATATGTAAATTTATTCTAAGTGCAAGACTTTTAGTTTTTTAAAGTTTCCTAGATATTTGCTTACCCAGTGTTCATTTATTTTGGCTTTCAATTATGTTCTTTCATATTCCTTTCCTTTGGCAGATCACTGATATCAGATAATTCACAAGAAAAAAGAGAGTTGATTTGCTTTGCTTTTCATCCATCAGTGTTGTATTACTAAGCACAGTAAATTTATCCTTCTTATTCATCATATTGTTGTAATGGAAAAAAGATTATTTGCATGACTCTGCTAAATGGGAAATATTTATTCCCTTTTCATTATCTTAGAAAAAATATAGTACTTTTATACCACTCTTTTCTAGCCATATTCTATAACTTTTCTTTTTAAAATAATACCTAGAATTTTTTCTTGGTATATACCAAACTTTTACAAGTTTGATAAGTTTCTTAGATGAGAAACTGAGGCACTGAGAGGTTGAGTAACTTGACAATATCATTCTGTGGGTAAATGCAATTATTGGGATTCATGCTCAGAAAGTCTTATTCTAAAGCCTAAATTTTTAACTGTTATGTTATTATATTTCTTCATTGTATATATCCCTTTTTAAAATTATTAATATACCTATGTTCCAGATTGATAACATCTATAAGTTACAATTATATCATTTTATGCTTGTTAAATATATAACATATTTGATAACTTTAAAAAAGTTATGTTTATATATGTATTTATATAAATTTACCTCTTCTCTTGAAACATCTGTCTGAATTTCAAGTGATGGATTTACTTTATTCTAAACATTTTGAAGCCTGCTAACCTTAAAGATGGCAGCTCACACTGGACCACTCCTTTCTTCCTGCCCCTTTACTATTACAAACAATAAAGTGGTGTAGTCTCTTCTCCCCAAGTTCCTACCATCTTTTTCTGTCCAAGAACCAATCATTTACTCCCTGTTGATGAGAATTATATAGACTGATGTAATTTCTTTAATCCTCTCTTCTGCCTTCTTTCAATTAGGAATCAAAAATGTCAAGATGTTTCCAATCCTTCCATATTTAGTTGAAAGAGATTTTGTACACATAGGCTGCTAGCTGAGGATCTTCCCTTAGAACTTGAACTCACTTTGGCACCAGTTGATTGTCTGCGCCAGGAATGCATCATTCATTTCTTTTAGCTGGCTGCAAACCCAAAGGAAGTCAGATATAATTTATGTTTCTCTCTCCTTTTTTTCTTTACATATTATACTCTCTTTTTCCTTAACTTCTATGCATGTACTTCTATATAGGAGTGACTGATAAAGCCAATGTCTCTTGAATAAACAGGCCTCAGGTGAAATTCCTCTAGATCTTAGATCTAGTACCCAGCTTGTGGCCTTTAATAAAATACAATCTTTCTGGGTATCAGAGTAAATGGATAAGTACCCTCCACAGCAATGATTTTCAACCTTTTCATCTCATGGTACACATAAACTAATTACTAAAATTCTGTGGCACACCAAAAAAATATTTTTTACCGATCAGACAAAAAAAGGTATAATTTTTATTTATTCACACCAGATGACTATTATGTTGGCTATTGTCATTTTTTATTATTATTATTATTTGACAGTCTAAGGGAAAAGAGGTCAGTGCTCCTGGCTAAATATCCAGGTATCACTTGTTTTAAAAATTCTTGCTGCACATCAGTTGAGAATAATTGCCATACAGTGATAAAAGTTGTGCTAAGCACCATAGAAATGTTATTTCATTTAGTCCTCACAACTATATAAAGAAGATATTACAATCATTCAAAAGTAAACTAATTTAACTACTATGCAGTGCAGGTTGGGGTTCTGCCAAGTTATTTGATTCTGAGTCCAATTCTCTCTGCTTTTGAACAAGTTTTCCCAGGTTCAATCTCTCCAATGAAGGACTCATAGCCCTACTAGTTAGTGGGCCTGTGTAGTCAATCATCATGGGGAGCAGATTCCCAGAATGAAATCTAGTGACCTAGAGCTATCTTTAGGAGCACACATAAGCCAAAAAGGGTGGGCAGTGTAGAAAAATATGTGGCCTGAATAGAAAAGTTAGTAATCTCACCAGCTTGGAGAGACCATGGCAAAGAAGAAAAGAAAATAGTAAATATTTCCCAACCGGTGTGGTTCAGTGGTTGAGAAATGACCTATGAACCAGTGGGGAAAAACTTTAGGGGTAAAATGGGCAGGTTTAGGGAGTTTTAGGAATTAGGGGTCCATGGGGGAGCACCACAGGGCTACAAAGCTGGGAGCTGGGAGAAGGCATACATTCGCAGAATAAGGGGGCTAGGAGCTGCAAAAAGGTATACATCTAATCTAATAAAAGAGTAATATGCTAATTGTGTCACTCCACTATATCCCAAGCCATGCCTATCAGCCAATCAGAATGACTATATGCAAATTAACCTAACCAAGATGGCAGACAGCAAACACTGAGCTAGAGCAAACAGGAAGCTTAGTTGCCCTAGCAATGGAGGAAGCTAAGCTTCCTGCCAGTCTTGGCTGGCTGTGGCCCCCACTCAAGGCAACAAAGTTTCAATTATAGAAGATAAATAAATCCCAGATACCTGCTTTCAGCCATCCTCACTGGGAGCTTGGGTCGCTGGGGCTGTGGCCAGCCTGCAAACAGCCATCAGCCCCTCACCCAGGCTGGCCATGCACCCCAGGATAGACCCCCACACTGAAGGGGCTGTGGCCAACCTGCAAACAGCCATCTGCCCTTCACCCAGGCTGGCCAGGCACCCCAGGGGAGACACCCACCCTGAAGGGACTATGGCCAGCCTAAAAATTGCCCTCATCCCCTCACTCAGGCTGGCCAGGAACCCCAGTGGGACCCCTACCCTGATCCGGGATACTCTTCAGGGCAAAGCAGCTGGCCCCCACCCATGCACCAGGCCTCTATAATATATAATAAAATGGTAATACTAAAATATTCAAATTGACCATAACTGCAGAACCACTGGGAATGACTGGTCAGTATGACACACACTGACCACCAGGGGGTAGATGCTCAATGCAGGAGCTGCCCCTGGTGGTCAGTGCACTCCCACAGGGGGAGCTCTGATCAGCCACAAGCCAGGCTGATGGCTGCAAGTACAGCGGTGGTGGTGGGAGCCTCTCCTGATTCCTCAGCAGCATTAAGGATGTCCAACTACAGCTTATACCTTCTCCCCGCTGGCAAGTGGATATTCCCCGAGGGCTCCCAGGCTGCTAGAGGGATGTCTGACTGCCAGCTTAGGCCCGACCCCCCAGGGAGCAGGCCTAAGCCAGCAGGTGGACATTCCCTGAGGAGTCCCAGACTGCGAGAGGACACAGGCCAGGCTGAGGGACCCCCGAGTACACAAATATTTGTGCACTGGGCCTCTAGTTAACAGAATAAGGGAAGAGGAAGCCAGTCATTCACAGAATAAGGGGGAAGGGCACAGGGAATAGAAAAACAAAAGGGGAAAAAAAGAGGGGAATCCCCCGTGAGGTTTGAGCTCTGAAGCTGCTACAGTGACCAATCAGAGGGGAATACAGGACACAAAGAACTAAAGCCTTTATACACATAAGGAAGAGGGACTTAGTGGGTCTCTCTCCCTCTCCCCATGTGGGAATCTGTGCTTGTCTCCCAATAAATTTCCTATGCCACCTTTTGTGTGTGGCTTCAGTCTTCAAATCCACCCAGATAAGAACCTGGCAAATCACCTTTGCATCCTTCCCAGAGGAAAACAAGACATTTCAGTTTAATTTTCACATTGTACCAGGAGGTCACAGTTCGATTCCAGGCCAAGGCATATACCTGGGTTGCAGGCTGGATCCCAGGTGCGTGGCATGCAGTAAGCAGCCAATCAATGATCCTCTCCCATTACTGATGTTTCTATCTCTCTCTCCTTCTCCCTTCCTCTCTGAAATCAATTAAAATATTAAAAATAAATAAAAAGAAAATAAAGTAGCAAGTATTTGGGTAGAGAAAAATAAATGCTATGTAATTAAATTGGGAATGAGAAAGGTAATTTGCATGGATTTCCAACACATGTGGGAAAGGTCAGTAAAACATCATTACTGAGCAGTCATTAAACAGGGGCATGTGATCAAAACAGCAGAAATGAAACATAAAATAGATGAGGCTGGGTTTTCTCTCCTAACTGAATTCTCTCCCAGGAAAGGACAATTTGTGGTAAAATCAAAATCCACATGGTTTTAAAATAACCATTATCAGTTGTTTTTACATAACAAAGAACTAGATTACCTTGCAATTTCTGCATACACATATTTTTCCTCTCTTTTTGAGGTTTTCAGGTTTTTATTTATTGACAGTACTATTTTGTGCAGACCAAATGACTTTGAGGAGGTCAGGGCAAAGAATTAAAATTAAAAGCGTGCTTTTGGAAATTACATTTATCAAAAAGTTGTCAATTCGAAAAGTTCAACTTCCTGCAATGCTGAAGAGCTCTCCAAGCTTCTCTCCACATGATTCTATAATTCCAATAAGAAAAAAACACAAAGTGAGAAAGAGCAGAGAGGGCTGCTGTTGCCCTTCAGGTGATATTTAAAGGGCACCACATTGGGATCACTGAAATAAATAAACAAATAATTTGCCAGCAGTATGTTCTCATTGTCTGGTTTTATTATCAATCAAAATATATGTTAAAGGGCCAGAGTTATCAAAAAAGCATCAGAACTTCCTGGAAGGAAAGTCCAGAAGGTTCTCCTGCTTTATGCTTTTTCATAGCTCTGCTCACAAGCAGAATGTCAAAGCCAAGTCAAATAAATAAAGGGTAAATGACCCTGTAAACAGAGACCTCCTACAAAGAAATCCAGGAGTGCTCCACTCTACTTTGAATTCTAGTTGAGAGAAGTAAGAAATAAAAAAAGCAAAGAAGAAAGAATTTTTTAAGAATGAACTCTGAACTTCAAAGAAAATGTATTTAAAGCCTCACTTATTCTAGGATCTGATGAAGAAGAAGGAAGAATATAGGATGCAGTCATAAACACAGTACATTTTATTTTTAAAATGTAATTTACAAAGTGTCATTAAAAATCATTGATAGCTTCCGAATTCCTCCAAAAATCACATGATTTTTGTAACTAAACAAATAATTATAGCTGTTTTCTTAAGAAAATTATGCAATTGCACAGTACAGACTTACGTAATTTCCTATCTTCTATATTACCATTTCCCATAAACCCACATGTATTATAATGCACATGCTTTTTCAATGATTGTTATATAAATATTATTTTTCATGATTTGATGTTTGTTTGGTAGATTGCAATGATGATCTTTCTACAGTTCAGTGTCTGCTACTAAACTGCCTCTTGTAACATGCATCCATGATCATACCCAGCCATCAGGCTATCGCAATGCCCCTCAGCAGTGTCCATTATATACTACTGTCTACAACTGAAACAGACCATATTGAGTACCGTGACAGAGACCATATGACTCACAAAGCCGAATGTATTTACTATCTGGCCCTTTAGAGGAAATTTTTGCTGACCTCATCATATCTAACATATCCAAGAACAAACTATCTAATTAAATTTTCATGTTTTTCCTCTTAAGAGAAAAACAAAAGTTCATTCCTAGCCCAGAGTAAATTGGTACAAGATTTGGATTCCAGTAAAATGAGAATAAATTCCCCATGTAAGATCCTGGCTATTTATAACAATCCTGGGTGTGTTCTATTGACCACGCCCTGTTCTATTTTAATGATGCCAGTACTTGAGGCAACAATGCTTGGTGGTCAAATTCTGTTTGTTCTGAAGAGGACTATTGTCCATTTGCTAAAAAGTAGGCATTTTCCTCCGAAGAAATGGTTCTACCTATTTAAAACTTAGCATCACCAAATTGTGTTTATCCTAGTGGTAAAGAAGGCACTGAACTTACTGTAAGCCTGGTAGATTTAATAGCCATCTGGTTCCACCTTCTTCTAAGACCTCACACACATGCCAACAGTTTGTCTTATCCAAGAATAAGTCATACATTACAAAAATAAACAGAATGGAAAAGGATAAAAAGCAAGAAAGTGTGGGAAGTTTGAAAATGTGTGGACAAATGCTAACTGAATTAGTAGAGCACAGAAAGTGGACACCTACTAATAAGCCAGAAGTCTGAAATCCCTCAGCGGACCAGGCTCCAGAAAGCCTGAGAAACTTAAGGTGCCCCACAGGTGGAATATCTTAGAAAGTAGTTACCAGCTAGAATTTTGGTTCCATTTTCTTACTATTTCAAGAACATAGTCATTACTCTTTGTTTTGAAATATATGACTTATACTAGGGGCCTGGTGCACAAAAATTTGTGCACTCGGGGTGGAGGGAGTCCCTCAGCCCGGCCTGTGCCCTCTCACAGTCTGGGACCCCTCAGTGGATGTCCTATGATGGCCCCAGTCTGCCAGG
>PVJC01043150.1:0-14667 GCA_004026665.1 Murina feae
CACTCCCCGGCCTGCCACCTTGCTTTCTCGCTTCCTGGTGCCCTGCAAGGGGCCTGGGAAGCCCACCAAGCAAGCCACTGACCCCCTGCCACCTCTTACCCGCTCCCCGATGCCCCGATAAGGGCCTGGAAAGCCCACCAAGCAGGCCGCCGACCCCTTGCCACCTCTTACCTGCTCCCCAGCCTGCCACCTTGCTTTCCCACTTCCTGGTGCCCTGGTGCCACTTCCAACTGCCATCCTAGGCAGGCAGTTGCAACGGAACCCTTTGGTTTGCTCTCATCCTGTGGCTGTTGGCCTCCATCTTGGCTGGGTTAATTTGCATACAGCCGCTCTGATTGGCTGTTGGCCTCCATCTTGGCTGGGTTAATTTGCATACAGCCACTCTGATTGGCTGGTGGTAACGGTCACATTTGCATGTTTCGCTTTTATTATAGAAGATATATATATATATATATATATATATATATATATATATATCTCCTATATAATAAAAGATTAATGTGCAAATTGACCAAACGGCAGAATGACTGGTCACTATGATGTGCACTCACCACCAAGGGCAGTTGCCCAATGCAGGAGCTGCTCCCAGGTTGTCAGTGTTCTCCCATAGTGGGGGGAGAGGGGGAGTAACACTGTTCAGCTGGAAGACGGGATCATGGCTGGCGAGTGCAGTGGCAGTGGTGGGAGCCTCTCCTGTCTCCACAGCAGCACTAAGGACCACTTGGGGGATGTCTGCCTGCTGGCTTAGGCTGGGGAGCTGGCCTAAGCTGGCAGGGGGACATTCCCCAAAAGTTCCTGGACTATAAGAGGGTGCAGGTCCAGTTGAAGGAACACCCCTCCCCCAGTGCACAAATGTTGTGCACTAGGCCTCTAGTAAATATATAAATATATATAATAAATACTAGGGGCCCGGTGCATGAAATTCGTGCACTGGTGAAGGGGGTTCCTCAGCCCAGCCTGCCCCCGCTCACATATTGAGAACCCTAAGGGGGTGTCCTACTGATGGCTTAGGCCCGCTCCCTGCTCCCCTTGGGGAGCATGCCTAAGCCATAGTCTGGCCTCCCTTTGTGGGAGGCAACCAGGCTAATCAGGGGAAGCCACCAGTCCCATCACCCCCAGTGCTGCAGCCACTGCCAGTCACTGCAGCCACCAAGGTGTTTTCATTGACACAGACTCCAGTCCCTTCACCATGAAGAAATGACAACTTTCTTTAGGCATTTTCAAGATGTGTCTTTCATAGAATATGACATTTCTTTCTTTCTGTCTTTTTTATCCTCACCTGAGGATATGTTTCCATTGATTTTTAGAGAACGTGGAAGAGAAGGAAAAAACAGAGAGAAACATCAAAGTGAGAAGAATACTTTGATTGGTTGCCTCCTGCATATGCCCTGACCTGGGCCCTGGCCAGGGAGGAGACTACAACCTAGGAACATGCCCTTGGTCAGAATTGAACCCAGACCCTGAAGTCGGCAGGCTGAGGCATTATGTACTGAGCCAAACCGACTAGGGCAGGATATGACCTTTCTTAGCCCTCCAGCAGTGGACTTTCATTTTTTTCTCCAGGAGTGTGGTGGAAAAACCCTAGATTGCCTTTAGGGATTCTTATTACCCAAGTTTCTAAGAATATTACCAGTGGCATACAGGGAGCTTAGCCAGTGAGCGTTAAGAAAAGGTGTTTCCTCTGTAGTTCACTCCAATCCCAGCTCCACCCCTGCCCAGGCCTGTAACCTCTGGCCAAAGCTGCAGACCTGGGCAGGGGACCTCCAGACCCCTCTGATTTCTGGCTTTACAGAGCCCAGGCCTCTGCGATCACTGGCTCTGATCCTGCCCCTTCCCAGTGCCAGCTCTGCCCTTACCCCACTGGCAGCCTCTGGTTGAGGCTGCAGGCCTGGGAAAGGGACCCCCAGGCCCCTGCATTGCTGGTCCCACCAGTGCCCAGACTCCTGTGATCGCAGGCTCCTCCCCCGCCCCTCTGATTGCTGGTTCTGTAGAACCCAGGCCTCTGTGATCTCTGGCCTTGCCACTTCCCAGGACTTTTGTTTGGGTAGAGTACCCTCACACCCCTCTGATCACTGGCTTCATCCTGGCCCATGCCTGAGGCCTCTGGTAAAGGCCTCTGGCCTGGGCAGGGGACCCCCATCCCCCTCTGATTGCCGGTTCTGTCCCTCGGGCCCCCCACCTCCCCTGCCACCTACCTGGTTAACAGGCCTGACCACTTCAGTGGCAGGGCTGAGCCGGCCTGGGTGCTGCCATCTTGTGGCCATGGGGGTGGCCATCTTTGTGACAGAGTGATGCCTAATTTGCATATTATTCTTTTAGCTAGAATGTGGCTATGGGCACCTCCATCTTGTGGCTATGGGGGCAGCCATCTTTGTGATGGAGTGATGCCTAATTTGCATATTACTCTTTTATTAGATAGGATAATTTAAAAATTTATATAAATGTAATATCTTATATATAAACACATATATAATTTTACTATTTATATATAAATATATAATTTGAATATTTATATACAAATATATGTTATTTGAATATTTGAATATGTATGTGTTATATATATATATATATATATATATATATATATATATATAATTTGAATATATACACATATCTTATATAATAAAAGTCCAGCAGCCATTATGATGGAATGGCCAGAACAACCAATAACCAGCTGACCAGCTGATAGCTATGGCGCACACTGACCCAGACCTTGCTGTCGGCACCCTGATGGCCCCAAATTCCGTTCATCCACACCCCCAACTCTGACAGCAGGGAGGCGGGAGCTTCATTCCTTGTGGAATCAGCCATTGGTCAGCTTGCTGTCCACGTCCTGAGTCCCATTCACTTGCACTCCGGACCCTGACATCAGGGAGGTGGGAGCCCCATTTTCTCAGAATTGACCTTTTATGTCATTGTTTGTATCAATGTTGTTTTTATATCATGTTTTTGTTGTTGTTATTGTTTATTTATTAATAAATTTATATATTTCTTTCATATACATTTTACTAATTTTCTTTAATCTTGGACACTTCTATTATAGAGAAAGGCTGATTAATGTTATCAAAATATTTCTTCTAATTAATTCTCTTTCAATGTACTTTAATTTGTGCAATGGGCGACTAGTATATATATAAAATTTGACCTCTACATGCAAAGAGAGGGATCACTGTCCTTCCCTGGCATTACCAGTAATCTAAATCAAACAGAAAAGGCTACATAAATTAGCTCCATATGTAAACTAACTCCATAGGTAAATTAAATAGGTTAACTCACAGAGATTATCATACTTCTGGAAGAGGCAGAAGAACCATTTTAAGAAGAGAGAGAGAGGTAAGAAATACTGTTGGCTACTGTTGTTAATGGTACAATTTTCAGTCTCTCACAATTTCTGTGAACAGTGTTAAAAAGAATATATGCTCAGCACAGCATTTAGGATAGACCATTCCATATTTGGAATGAATCTCATTATTTTTAAATGGTGTATAAAAACACTTCCCTCTAAGAAAACATTTTAGCACTCGCAGTGCACAACACATTCAGATAAAAAGAAGAGCTATTTAAAAAATGGGCAGGAGTGTTTCCCTCCATTTATAATAAAAAAGCTAGTATTTTACTAAAGTATACTTAGAAATAATACCTCTCACTATAAAGCTATTGTTTAGTGAGTAGCTGTGGAGCTTATTTGGTGAAATAAAACTGAGTATTGCGTAGAGTCATAAACACAAACAGTAATGACCTCAACAGTGTAAAGACTTATACAGAAAATCATAGGTTGTTGCAACTACCTAAGTAGGCTTATAGGCTTAAGCATCCGGAAGCCAGAATGAATTTTGAAAGAGTGCTAACACTTCCTTACCCGCTGTTTATTCTGCTGGCATTGATTATAGTGTTATCTGATTATCTTTAAGTTTCCATAAAACACTTTACATATAACAACTGCTTTAAGGGGGCCATCTGCCAGAACTCTCAGCCTTTCCAAGGATTTCCTTCTCTATAGTAACACCAGCACCTACACGGTCCTTTCCAGGGAAGCCCACACTTGTAGGCCACACCTGTAGCTTACTATCCACACCCAACACAAATATTAGATTCCTGGATGAGGACACCTGCCAGTTCTCCCGAGGGGTTGCCAATAGCTGTGTCTTGCTGGGCTCCAACGCTTGTCAAAGTTTGTTCTAGATAATTCATAAGTTATCACTGAACTCAAAAGCCCTGCAAGCAAGGCAGCATCATGCACATTGCACAGACCAACGAGATGCTGCCCACTGGGGTAGCTTGTCCAAGATGACAGTGAAACAGTGGAGCCTGGACTGGACTGAGGTCTGCTCATTGCATCTCACCACCCTCTGGATCCTCGGACTGTAGCAGAACTCATTTCAACATTTCAACGCTGGGGGATTTGCCAAGGAGCCGAGCCCCTCAAATGCACCTAATCTCATTCCTTCTTATCCTGGGACGATTCCTCCTTCAAAGCATTGATGTACTGACATTACCCTGGTGACCTGCCCATCGGAGATGGTCTGTTTAGATGGTCTCTTCATAAAGCAGACAACACACTGTATTGATTTTAGGAATTTCTCTTTTTATAACCAAGTACTTTTTATGATAGAATATATCTGTAATCAACATACGAGGTATATTTTTTTCTAGAAGTAATTAGACAAGCAAATGTATAAGTAGAAAATATTTTTAGAATCCCCAAATTAGTAACTTAAGAGATAGTCATTATCATGTTCATGGATATTTACCCTACTTGAAAAATCTAGTTATAATGAATTCTTGAATTCTATAAAGTATGTGTACCCAGGTTGAATAGATTAGTTTGAACTGCTTTACCGTTACAATTTTTATGATGTGCCATGAACCAGGAATCACAGGAATAGCAGTCAACAAAATCACAAGGCAAAATGCTTAGTCCTTGCATTCTTGATTTCCTCCAAGCAGAATGGGTTCTACTTTTTACAGGACAAAACCCCAGCACAAGCTCTTCAAAACTTTGAAAAACCCAGTTTTAAACAATAAATTACAGATAATTTGCACAGTCCTACCATATAGTACTATAAATGCTGATGGTCATTGTATCTGTCACTCTGAAGTTCTTTTAAAAGTTTTTATTTAAATTGTTTTGAATTTGTACAGCAGCTGGAAGGTCACAAAAGGCTTACCTGTTGTTCTGAGTCGTGTAGTGACCTGGGAAGTGGAGGGACTTGTCACTGGTGCTGTTTGCACAGACAGCACCATCCTTTCCTCCAAGGTCGGATGATACTGACCCTGAAGTTACAGGCTGAGAACCGGGCCAGCTGGCACCCAACTCAGCATGTACATTATCCCACATGCCTCTTTGTGACGCAATTAGTACAAACCCTTGCATTTGTCCATCCTGGTTATCTCTGTAAAGGCTGAGAGGACTTGGGAAGTGTTTACCTTGTTCATAAATTAGAGGATCTCATGTTCTCAAGGTGTGCGAATAAGAACCTCCCATGTATTAGGATTCTGCTCTGAGGGATTGTAATCTTAAAACTCATGTCTCTTACAGAGACAGCACTATAAGATCTGCCCATGGAAACACTCCCATTAACTTTTTCTCTGAATCACTTCCCTTTCCAACCCAAGCAACAGGAGGACACTACTCTTGAAGCATAGTAACCTCCGTCTTGTGTGAAACTGCTGTTTGATTCTCTGCTCTTGTTAGATAGCCCTAGTCCTGTAAACTTTGTCACTTTAAGACAGTCTCTTATTCTATAAAATGACTTTGTTTGTAGTTCAAATAATAGAAAAAGATAAACTTAACTCTCTGACCTTGCAAGCTAAACATCCAATGCAATAGACTAAAATAAACTAATACTGACAATTCTCATATTCTCATGCCAGGTACAAACTCATTATGTATTCAAGGTTACAAAATGACGGTAACTATAACCTACGCAGAGGTCTTTGTAATATCTGCAAACAAAGAGGCTCAAAAGTATAAATATGGGAGACTTCCTGTATGTGGTGCTCAGAGATTTGAAAGAGACATGTACCTCTGGGCCACACAATAAACGACTTATTAAGGCATCTTGTATAGCATTCGCTGATTTACAATACAACACTCTAATGCATCAAATTAACAAGTGGATTTAAATTTTCGGTGCAGACAAGAGAGTCTTAGAAATGTCAGTCATTCATCAATGGTCAGGTGTTCACTTGTGAAATGTGTCCTTAATTTTCCTCCAAGAAAGGATCCATGCTGTACCCGGGCTGCCAGAGCAAAATGCTGCAATTCCACATTGTACCTAACAATTACTCTATGCTAGAAACTCAAGCCAATGGCTTGTCATCATCTACCTACTGTCTCCAGTCAGCGGCCAGAGCTCACTGCTGCCAACACAGAGAGAGACCTTGGTACCAAGCACCTGCCCCCACTGGCAGGAACACCAAACCTCCTCTAGCTGCAGTCTCTGGACCTTCTCTCTTGTGTCACAGAGCGCTGAAGAGGTCAACAAAAGCCCCATGTGCTTAGTGACACTTGACAATCCATCCTCCATGGCAGATTGCTACCCTCTGTACTTCCGTAGGCCTTTTTGTTTCCCCTGATTTCACACAGCCTGCGCTTCTGCCTGGCAGCCAGGGAGTCTCTCCCACAGCCCATTTCTGCACATTGCCTCCTAGGGAATGGCACACCTGGGGAACCATAATTACATTCTGTACCTAATAATTAAAGAATTAATCAGAGTCACACGAGTCACGCGCGGACCTATAATATCTGTACCTCCTGATCTTAGAATTATTCCGAATTCAATTCCACGCACCTGCAGTGAACAAAGATCAATCAAAGCAAAATCTCACCTGCAAGTGATTCTATTTCTATGTCTGATGGGTAAATGGGCTTTGGGGACAGTGTGCTAGTAACTGTAGAACCTCTCTGCTCTTCTTTCAGAGAAGGAGGCGGGGCAGGGGAAGTAGGAAGAGTGCGAACAATGCAAAACCCACCATCATGACTTTAGCAGGTCAATGAAAAAATCCGGCTCACGGGTATGTTCAATGCAGTGGTTTCTAGTAAGTACCAGCTTGATGACAACTTTTCTCTGGTTATGCAAATATGGACAATTTTTGGTTAAACTGAGTGCTGCTTTGTGATGAGTTTCAGATATACTAGTAGAAACTTGTATTATCATTGTTACCTTCAGGAGAGAGAAGAATGTTGGGTATCATAAAAATTTATAGAGCCCATTGATTTAGGCTGACAGTATTCAACATAAAAATGATATTTCCTCCAGGTATATTTACTTGTATTCTAGCTCAACGAAACTACTTAAAAATCACATCCAGTATGGGTAGCTTATAGATGTAGATTAATTTTTATCTGCTGAATAATCTAAACTACATTTTGGGATAAAATACAAAGTAATGAAATTAGTCTACTGTGACCTAATATATTATTTTACTTAAATTTCAAAACCATCTTTAATCCTAATGAGATTTAGAAAAACAAAACACCTTTCTTTTCACAAGAAAAATCATTATTTCATCTAGCATAACTAAATATATTTCCAGACATAAAAAATCTAACCTAATACTTCACAAAACAATTTCATTATTAGTTTTAGAAAACAATAATTAGAATAATAAACTTTGTAATAATTAATGACAGAGCTAGAATTTGGAAAAATCCAATTTTCTATTTAATTAAGTTGGAGAGAGGGAGGCAATAACAGAATACTGAAAGCATAGAACCTGGAGTTGGCAGCCTTGGCCTGAATGGCACCATTTCCTCTGAGCTGTGTGTCTTTGAGAAAGTTATTTAATTCCCTTCACCTTCACCATCCCTACCCATGAAACCAGAACAATGCTACCACTTTTCTCACAGGCTGGGATGAAAATCAACACAATTATTTTAATAGCTAGGGACACAGTAAACACTGAAAATATCAGCAACAGCATAGTAATCTGGTTGGAACAGTTAGTGATTAAGGAAAAGTCACGATGGTGGGTGAAACAGTGGAGAAGCTCAGGGAACAGCACCACTCTGATGTCATGGTCACAGTTAACTAGCGATTACGAATTCTGGTCACAGTATCCTAACAAATCCTCATAACACACACACACACACACGAATGCCCTCATGAACAATGGATTCTGCTTCCATGTTTATAAACTTTATCTATTTAATCCTACCACCTAGTAATAATTATTAAAAACTTAACAAATTTCCCTTATAGCTTTTTTATTTCTTCTATTTTAAGGTTACTACTTTAAAACTATTCCAATGATATTCAATTTTAGATGGTTTGTGTTTGTTTTTCCACCAAAAAACTATTGGGGGTACCAATTTCCCCATTCCCACAAGAGCATCAGTTATTAAATGTGTAATATTAATTAAAAGTTCAGTTATAAAACATGATTTACTGAACAATGGCCTTCATCTAAGGGTGTGCAATCCTCTGTATTCTTATAGACATCAAGGTTATGCTAACTTACTGGGTACCCAGATGTGCGCATGTGTGGCTGCTCTGCTCACCACATTCCTTTTCCAGTAGCATACACACATGTCACCATCTAAGCTTAGAGGAGAACTTCTAAAGCACTTGTCATTTGCCAAATTGTTGAAAAAAACAAATAAACAGCCGTTTTGATTGAATTTAGCATAGAACTATAAATTAATCTGGAAAAAATCTCTATCTTTACAATAGTTAATCTTGCTTTCTAGAAACATGGATGATAGATTTTCATTGGCTTAAAACTTTAAAAATAGTTCTTGAGTATGATTCTAATATATTTTTAAAATATAGATGAACAGGTGCTGAACCTGAAACCTGGCTGTACTGAAGAACTGCGTAAGGAGGTTTTTCTTTAAAATGATACCTGAGAGTCATCCTCAAAGATTTTGATTTTATGAGAGAAAATAAAAACAGACATAGATCAATATAATCTAACTTTCTTGAGCATTCTTTCCAGTGATTTTTCAGTTTGTATATTGGTTTTTATGTGGCCTGCAAGAAATTATCATTCTGAAAAGTATTATGTTTATGCTTTATTGCATTGACCATGGCCTTACAGAATAATGTTAAGTGGAAGTATTTTCATAATTTTAATTGAAATATCAACAAAATTTCACCAATTTATAGGGAATTTTGTTGGCTAATAAAGGACATGTATGTATGTATGAATGTTAAGACATGAGTCATTATTCTATGAAGAAAGTTAAATTGGATGTGCAATGACATCTGAAGGAAAAAGAGTATTTTTTAAATGTTATCTAACTTTGAAAACTAAGATGAAAACATAACTGCACCATTTTAAAAAGCTTCAGGAAATAGTATATTAAAATTTGAATATTGGCTTTCAACTAATCTCCTGGTGCAGTGCAGTGTTTTGTAAACACTAACACTTCCTGCATGCCCCCCCCCCCCTCAGCCCCAACACACACGGTGCATTCAGTGACTACAATAAATATTCCATACATGAGTGCCATTATATATGATGACTTATATGCTACCTTCAAGGTTATCCACATGGATCTCAAAAGCCCAGAAATGATCTGATCAAGTTTGACAGCCAGAATTGAACGTTATTGTTTGATATCATCTTGTCATTCTAAATAATTATAATATATGTGAGGTAGGTTGCATATTCTCAATTTAGTCCTGTCAACAAAATTAATTTTTTGACAGAACTCATTATTTTGAGAATCAAAATCTGCTCAGCGGGAACAGAAATGGCACTTGTACATGCAAACCTGACTCCCTGGCCACACTGCTGAGCACCCAGCATCACATTCAGTTTCCATTAGTAAAGCCAGTCATTACTTTAATATAATTACACAGCATTGTAAAATGTCCTTTTTTTATGAAAAGCAATTAATTTTCACTTAGTAACATCGTGGATGCCAAGAATTTAGAAGTGACTTATCAGAATGTAGTTTTTCCTACAAATATCTGTATTAACCCCCAAATCTGTATTAAATTAGAGACAAGGAGAGAAAAATTGAGCATAAAGCCCTCGATTTTAAATGCTTTCATTAATACCACAATAATTTTGAATATTACCATTAATGTTAGGGCATCAATAGAAAAAGCACTTTTTTAGTTCCAAAGCTACATAGTTCATTAAAATATATGTAGAGAAATGAAATAAGCATGTGTAAATGTGTTTTCATCAGATTTGATTATATACTGATTGTAGATGCTGTAAGCTATTTAGCCTTGATTATCAGTAAAGTTCACTAGATGCCTCAAGAAAAGGGCAGGAAAAGATGGTAATATAAACAGCTCCCCAAGACACTGAAAAGCAACCATTTGCAGCGTTTTGAAAATTAAATTTTTTAAGTCATTGTATTTCAGTTTTATGGAAAGTTGTTTTACGTATCTGTACATGGTGATAAATGTATAAAGTTCATCCCAAGTGTAGGAGAAGAGAAAATAGTTACACGTCGTCTTATCTATACTCTCCTCATATCAGGAAGAGTGGCTGTTTCTCAAGAAATGCCAATGGGTTTTATAATTCTTCAGTGAAGTCCAAGGTTAGACCCTTTTCTTGAAAATGTGAGGAAATAACACTCTTTCTTCTGGATTGGCATTGCCTGTCTGCGAGCTCCTGAAATCACACACCTGGTGCCCCATCCACAGCAGGTCTCTGCTGTCTGTGTTCAATGCTCAGAATACACAACTGCTTACTGCTTGAAAGATGGTAGCATGGGTAAATTTTAAATAAAATAACAATTCTCCAATCTCCATAGTGATTTTCAATGTCTTCCTTTTTCTTCTTTTTTCTTTATTGAGGTACTAGAGGCCCGGTGCACGAAATTCATGCATGGGGGGGGTGTCCCTCAGCCTGGCCTATACCCTTTTGCAATCTAAGACCCCTCAAGGGGATGTCCAACTCCCAGTTTGTGGGATCGGGCCTAAACTGGCAGTTGGACATTTTTCTCGAAATCCAGGATGCTGGCTCCTAACTGCTAACCTGTTTGCCTGTCTGATCACCCCTAACCACTCACCTGTCTGCCTGATTACCCCTAACCACTCTGCATGCCTGCCTGATCACCCCTAACTGCTCACCTGCCTGCCTGATCACCCCTGCCCATCTCTGCCTCGGCCTCTGCCACTGTGGCTTCGTCCCGAAGGTCCTCTGAAATGATATCCTGAAGGTCGTTCAGCTGTTCAGTCTAATTAGCATGTTACCCTTTTATTATTATAGATAACTGATAAATAGAAATAGAATATATTTAAGGTGTACAACTTGGCGTTTTGATATGTGTATACTTTGTGATTCTCACTTACATTTGGAATCTTAAATTGTCATGCTCATAGAAGCAGAGTAGAAGGGTGGTTGCCAGAGGCTGAAGGGAGGGAAAGGGAGAGATGCTGGTAAAAGGGTATGAAGTTTCAGCTATGAGGATGTGTAAGTTCTGTAGATCAAAGAGCAGCATGGCAACTATGGTTAACAGCATGGTGTTTATATTTGGGAGTCGCTAAGCTTCTCAAGAGCGGGAGGAGGGTAACTATGTGAGGTGATGCATATGTTAAATTTCTTGATTGTGGTGATCATTTTGTTTAAGATTTGCTAATAATCCTCACAATTTACTAACATTTCTCCTAAATCAGTATTCTATTGATTACAAGGAAGCTCATTTAGTTTGAAGAAGAGATTAAAAATTTATTATAAGCTCCTCCAATATGGTGTAGCTACTGAAGAAAGCTGGCTGCATGTTCTTTATATTGTTTTGCTAGCTTTTACTCATAAGTGTTTACACAATAATACTAATACTAATACAATTTTGCCTAATAAAGCATGCATTTGATAGTTTGCATAAAAGAGAAAAAAACATTAGCAAAAATCCTTTTACCTCCTCAATAACTAATAGTTCACTAATGATAGATAGGTAAAAGGCAAAAAAGCTATGCATATAATTATCATGGTAGATATTTTTTGGCCTTGTTCTTTCAGAATTATATAAAGTTTTTCCTATCTTGTTAGGAAATATAACAATTCTACTTTCTTAGTGTTGTGGCTATGCTTTTTTTCCACATCTTTGATTGTATGTAACAGACTGTTGAAAATTTTACCACTGTTCCTCTTAAAATAATATATAGGTTTCCTCAGATTTTCAAAAGTTTGCAAAATGTTTGAAATTTTGCTTTTACGAAAGCCCTATATTAACACTGATTTTCACTAACTGAAAAAAATCTATAGAGAAATTTTGCTTTCATGAAAACAATAACAAAACAAAAAATGAAAGTCATACTCAGTGTTTGTTTTACAGCGAGCAAAAAAAAAAAAAAAAAAAAAAAAAAAAAAAAAAAAAAAAAAAAAAAAAAAAAAAAAAAAAAAAAAAAAAAAAAAAAAAAAAAAAAAAAAAAAAAAAAAAAAAAGGAAGCCTAAGAGCGCTGATAATGGTGAGAATTAGTGCAAAACGGGATGTAATGAACTGTTTCAGTTGTGGCAGATAAAATGAACACACACTCATGCACTGAATTTGGGGTCTGGGAATGCTAAAAAATTATTTCATGTGAATTATGTAATGCCATTTTAGCTTTCAAACGGTTTTATATGAACACTCTACTTTTGAATAACAGAGTATTGGACAGAAGCTTTGATGATGCAACATAAATGGACAGCAGTTTCAGCATTTCATACTTTCCTCACTCAAGGTGGGGAGTGCTGCTGATGGGCACCTGCACACCAGCTCAGGAGTGCGTCTTGCCATCAGACACTGAGCACTTCAGTTGGGGAGCTGTGTCAACACCCTCTAGGAGATCCATTAGCAACTGCAATGAAGCTTTTTAGTCAAAGTAAGTAATCAATGGAATTATGAATAATGGATATTACTCCATCCAACCCAGAAAATGACACTGAATATGAAAAGAAGGACTTGATGCTGCTCATAAAGTAGCTAGAATTTTGAAGAGCTAGTTATATAATGGATATAATCTCCTAGGGTGATGACACTCTGTCCACAAGACACAAACTCAAGAGCTTATTCCTGTGGAGCACAGAACTCTCATGCATCTCCAATTTGTAAATCTGGCTGTTACATGATACTAGCCTCTACAGGGCACATGAAAATCACATGTCTCTTGATTAATAATTACAGCAAAGGCTTGGGAAATTTCTTCAGGAGTCAAAAGTAAAAGTAAACCTAAAAATAATTCATTTCCTTTTCTGAAATTGTAAGATATAGATGAAGTAAACTTTGTTAATAATCTGTGCATTGGTAATCCTACATATGCAAGAGTTTAGTCTATTACGAAAGGGTAGAAGGTTAATGCCTTTACCCAAGGAGGAATTAAAAGGGTGAGTCAATTCTGAGCCATCTGATAAGCCACTGTTACTGGCAACCACCACTGGGAGTGGTACAAACACAGACTTGGCCCCTGTTTGGGGGAACTTAGTAAGTTGATTCAGGCCTTACATGGGTCCCGTCGGTTCCCTCTGCCCTGTGCTGCCTCCACATACATGTTGAGCACAGTGCTCACAAGGGCAAGTTCCTATACCCTGCTGCACAGTACATACCAGATCTCTACCCACTACCTGGGGGCAGTAGGCTCCTGAGATCTGGATGCAGGTCCTACTGGGTGTTAAGAGATCACATCTTAGACCACGAGCCAAAGTGCAATCATGTCCCACTTTCCCCCAGAGCTTTGACTTTGAATCCTGAACACTCAAGCAGCTTTTGAGAAGGCACACTTGGGTTCTTTCCTGTTTTCTCCTGTGCTTAGCACCTTTGAGAATTCCAGTGGGAGTGAGAGTAACTCTTTTCTTTTCTTTTCCTTCCTTTTCTTTTCTTTGCTTTTCTTTTTTTTCCTTTTCTTTTCTTTTCTTTTCTTTTCTTTTCTTTTCTTTTCTTTTCTTTTCTTTTCTTTTCTTTCTTTTCTTTTCTTTTCTTTTCTTTTCTTTTCTTTTCTTTTCTTTTCTTTTCTTTTTTTTCCCCTCTTCTCTTTTCTCCCTCTGTACTTATTTATGTATTTATTTATTTTGTTTCAAGGCCATAATAATATGGAAAAAATACAAAAACTGTCCTACCACTACACTGATTGCTTATAATAAATGCTAAAAAGCAGGAAAAGTTTGAAGATGAAACTGCAATTACATTACTTTGCATGACATTGGAGCTTGAAGTGCTCTTGGAAATCTAGGTCAGGTCTGAATGTGTATGTGTGTGTTATATTTAAATATATGTATTGTATATATATATTTAGATACACACTTACAGATATTTATATATAAGAATATGCTCATTTTTTCATGGATATAGATAATCTAATATTTGCTTTTCTAGGAGGGTTCATTCTAAGAATGATAATTATGTCTTGACATGAATTAAGCATATACTAAACTAGGGGCCCGGTGCACAAAAATTTGTGCACTCGGGGTGGAGGGAGTCCCTCAGCCCGGCCTGTACCCTCTCACAGTCTGGGACCCCTCAGTGGATGTCCTATGATGGCCCCACTCTGCCAGGTGCCTTTTGTGTGTGTGTGTGTGTGTATGTGTGTGTGTCACCACTGGGGACCTGCCCCCAGCCGCATCTGAGGCTCGGAGCAGTCCTCCTGTGTGTGTCTACCTGCCGGGGGCCTGCCCCCAGGCACACTGTGGAGGCTTGGAGCAGGCATCCCCTCTATGTTGATCTCTCAGACTCTTGCCCTCCCCTGCATGTTGTTCTCTTTTTTGAGCTGTGACCAGGGCTGG
>PVJC01043151.1:0-14658 GCA_004026665.1 Murina feae
CCCGCCCCTTTACTGGCCAGCCTGGTCACCCCCCGCAGCCTGCTGTTCAGTCGTTTGGTCGTCCCTCACCAACCCCCCTGCCAGCCTGGTCGCCACATGCAGCCTGCTTGTTCAATTGTTTGGTCATCCCTCACTAACCCCCTGCCAGCCTGGTCATAGGCAGCCATTTTGTGAGGGCATGAGGGTTAATTTGCATATTACCTTTTTATTATATAGAACGAGAGACCTGATGCATGGATTCATGCACCACTGTGGTCCCTTTGCCTGGTCTGTGGGGATTGGGCCAAAACTGGCTCTCTGACATCCCCTGAGGGTTCCCAGATTGTGAGAGGGTACAGGCCAGGCTGAGGGATCCACTAGTGCATGAATCCATCCACTGGGCCTCTAGTAAGAATATAATTATGTATAATTAGAGGCCCAGTGCATGAAATTCGTGCATGGGTAGAGTCTCTAGGCCTGGCTGGTTATCAGGCCAATTAGGTTCCCCACCTTCCCACCTCTTCCTTCCCTCGCCACCCACACACTGCCAATTGTACCGTTCCCAGTTTCCTGCTTCCTTCCCTCTCTCAGTGTCCCCCTGCCATGGCTGGTCGCCCACCATGTTCTGTGCTGCCCCCTGGTGGTCAGCACACATCATAGTGAGTGATTGAACTCCCGGTCTCCAGGTCAAACTCCCAAGGAGACACTTTGCCTATAAGCCTTTTATATATATAGATTACATAACCACATAGAATAGTTATCCTATATAATAAAAGGCTAATAGGCTAAATGTCCTGTCGTCTGATCAGCCATTCAATCAACCAAAGCATAACATGCTAATGATACGCTAAGGCAAATCAACAGCTTGCTAGATGTGCACTGACCACCAGGGAGCAGATGCTCTGACCAGTAGGTTAGCTTGCTGCTGGGGTCTGGCCCATCAGAACTGAGTGAAATGGGCCAGCAGAACACTTCCTGGAGTCCTCCCAAGGTCTCTCCCTGGCTGACCAACCTCCCACATCCCTCTCTGGCCCCAATTGTGCACCAGTGGGGTCCCTCGGCCTGGTCGGAGACCTCTTGCAATCTGGAACCCCTTGGGGGATGTCAGAGAACAGGTTTCAGCCCAATCCCGCAGGTCAGGCTGAAGGACCCCACTGGTGCACGAATTCGTGCACTGGGCCTCTAGTATAATTATAACTTTAACTAGAGGCTCAGTGCATGAATTCATGCATGAGTGGGGTCCCTCGGCCTGGCTGTTGATCAGGGCCAACTGGGGCCATGGGAGGTTGGCCAGTCAGGGGAGTGGGGCCACAGGAGGTTGGCCGGCTACAGGAAGTTGACTATGGGAATACACTGACCAACAAAGGGCAGCTCCTGCATTGAGTGTCTTCCCCCTGGTGGTCAGTGCATGTTATAGCAATTGGTCATGCAATCATTCAGTCGTTCAGTCACTTAGGCTTTTATATATATAGACCAGAGGCTTGGTGTATGAAAATTCATGCACTGGAGGGGGTGTCCCTCAGCCAGCCCTGCTCCCTCTCACAGTCCGAGAGCCTTCAGGGGCGAGAGGTGACCCAGTGATCAGGGGAAGCCAACACTCCATCACATCTCTGCTATTGCCACTGCCACCAGCGCAAGCCTTGGGCAGCCCTGGTTACCTGAGCCTCAGGCTGGCCCTGGGTGGCTGGGCAGCTACCATCTGAGGCTTGCCTGCACCTTGGGCCAGCCCTGGGTGGCTGGGATGCTGAGGGTACTGGGGGACTCTGGAGGCAGGTGCGCAGAGTGGCCAGGTCCACTTGAGGGCGGACACAGCCTTACTGCACACCTGCCACCCTGGTGGGGCTGAGGGGACTGGGTACTGCTATATTTGAGGGTAGGGCAGTCAATTAGTCTGTTCCCTCCTTATTGGCTGTGGGTGCAGCCATATTTTCGATGGCATGAAGGTCAATTGGCATATTCCCTCTTTATTAGATAGGATGATTATCATATAATTCATTTTTTAAATTGTTGAAAGTGTTACATATGTCTCCTTTTTCCCCCCTTGACCTCTCCCAGTCTACCCCCATCCCCCACTTCAGGCCTTCACCATCCTATTATCTGTGTCCATGGGTTATGCAAGTTAATTGGTTGATAACTTCCCACCCAACCTCCCCCACCTTCCCTCTGAGATTTGACAATCTGTTTGATGCTTCTATGTCTCTGGATGTATTTTTATTCATCAGTTTTATTTTGTTCATTAGATTCCACAAATGAGTGAGATTATGTGATACTTATCTTTCAATGATTGGCTTATTTCACTTAGCATAATACTCTTCAGGTTCATCCATGCTGTTGCAAATGATAGGAGTTCTTTCTTTTTACAGCTGTGTAATATTCCATTGTGTAGATGTACCACTATTTTTCAATCCACTCATATGCTGATGGGCATTTAGTCTGTTTCCAAATCTTAGATAGTGTAAATTGTGCTACTATGAACATAGGGGTGCATATATTCTTTCTGGTTGATCTTTTGGGTTTCTTAGGATATATTCCTAGAATGTAACTCACATATAGGAGTTACATTTTTAATTTTTTGAGGACACTTCATACTGTTTTCCATAATGTCTGCACCAGTCTGCATTCCCTCCAGCAGTGCACTGGTGTTCCCTTTCCTCCACATCCTTGCCAACACTTAACACTTGTTGATTTGTTGATGATAGCCATTCTGACAGGTGTGAGGTGGTAGATAGCTCATTGTCATTTTGATTTGCATCTCTTGGACAATTAGTGACTTTGAGCATTTTTTCATATGCCTTTTCACCTTCTGTACGTGCACTTTGGGAAGGGTCTACTTAGGTCCTTTGCCTATTTTTTAATTAGATTATTTATATTCCTTTATTAAGTTGTATGAGTTCCCTATACATTTTGGAGATTAACCCCTTATCAGATATATCATTAGCAAATATGTTCTCTCATGCAGTGGGCTCTCTTGTTATTTTGTTGATGGTTCCTTTGCTGTGCAGAAACTTTTTATTTTGATGTAGCCCTATTTATTTATTTTTGTTTTAGTTTTCTTTGTCCTAGGAGATGTATCAGTAAACATATTGCTATGAGACATGTCTGAGATTTTCCTGAGTATGATATCTTCTAAGATTTTTATGGTTTCATGTTTTTCATTTGAGTCTTTGATCCTTTTGAGTTTATTTTTGTGTATGGTGTAAATTGGTGGTCTAGATTCATTTTTGTTTTGCATGTATCTGTCTAATTTTCCCACCACCATTTATTGAAGAGACTGTCTTGACTCCATTGTATGTTCTTACATCCTTTGTCAAAATTAATTGAGCATAATGGCTTGGGTCAATTTCTGGGTTTTTTATTCTGTTCCATTGATCTATATGCCTGCTCTTGTACCAAGCCATTTTGAGTACAGTGGCTTTGTAGTATAGCTTGATATCTGGTATTGTGATCCTTCCTACTTTGTTGTTCTTTCTCAACATTGGTACAGCTATTTGGAGTCTTTTTTAGTTTCATATATATTTTTGGAGAGTTTGTTCTAAGTCTTTGAAATATGTTGTTGCTATTTTAATAGGGATTGCATTGAATCTATAGATTGCTTTGGGTAGTATGGACATTTTTTTCTTTATTTATTAAGGTATTACATATGTCTCCTTATCCCCCCATTGCTCCCTCCCCCACTCATGCCCTCAGCCCCCAGTGTCTGTGTCCATTGGTTAGGCTTATATGCATGCATACAAGTCCTTTGGGTGATCTCTTCCCTTAATCCCCACCCTCCCCTACCTTCCCTCTGAGCTTTGACGGTCTGATCGATGCTTCTCTGTCTTTGGATCTGTTTTTGTTCATCAGTTTATGTTGTTCACTTTATTCCACAAATGAATGTGATATTTATCTTTCTCTGACTGGCTTATTTCGCTTAGCATAATGCTCTTCAGTTCCATCCAGGCTGTTGCAAATAGTAAGAATTCTTTTTTTTTTTTTTACTGCAGCATAGTATTCCATTGTGTAGATATACCACAATTTTTTAATCCATTCATCTATTGATGGACACTTAGGCTGTTTCCAAATCTTAGCTATGGTAAATTGTACTGCTATGAACATAGGGGTACATATATCATTTCTGATTGGTTTTTCTAGTTTCTTGGGATATATTCCTAGATGTGGGATTACTGGATTGAATGGGAGTTCCATTTTTAGTTTTTTGAGGAAATTCCATACTTTTCTCCACAATGGCTGCACCAGTTTGCATTCCCACCAGCAGTACACGAGGGTTCATTTTTCTCCACATCCTCACTAGCACTAGTCATGTGTTGATTTGTTGATGATAGGCATTCTGACAGGTGTGAGATGATACCGCATTGTTTTGATTTGCATCTTTCAGAGGATTAGTGATTTTTAACATGTTTTTATGTGGTAGTATGGACATTTTAATAATGTTGATTCTACTAATCCATGAGCACAGTATATTCTCTCACTTGTGTATATCTTCCTCTATCTCTTTTTTCAGTGTCCTGTAGTTTCTAAGTACAGGCCTTTTGCTTCCTCAGTTAAGTTTATTCCTAAGTAGATACTTTTTGTTTATCATAATTTTTTATTTTTAAAAATCTTTATTGTTCAGATTATTACAGTGTTCCTCTCCCCGTCCCCGCCCCCCCACCCATAGCTCCCCTTCTCCCAGTTCCCACCCTCTGCCCTTACCTGTCCCCCACCACTGTCCTCATCCATAGTTGTGCTATTTTTGTCCAGCCACTTCCCACACCCTCCACATCCCTTCATCCCCCCAAGAATTGTCAGTCCACTCCCTTTCTATGCCTCTGATTCTATTCTATTCACCAGTTTATTCTGTTCATCACATTTTTTATTCACTTGAATTTTAGATTCGCTTGTTGATAGATATGTATTTGTTGTAAATAATTTTTATCTTTACTTTTTCTTCTTCTTCCTCTTCTTAAAATATACCTTTCATATAATACTGGTTTGGTGGTGATGAATTCCTTTAGTTTTTCCTTGCCTGTGAAGCTCTTTATCTGACCTTCATTTCTGAATGCTAGCTTTGCTGGGTAAAGTAATCTTGCTTGTAGGTTCTTGCTATTCATCACTTTGAATATTTCTTGCCACTCCCTTCTGGCCTACATAGCTTCTGTTGAAAAATCTGCTGACAGTCATATGGGTGCTCCCTTGTCGGTAACTAAATGCTTTTCTCTTGCAGCTTTTAAGGTTCTCTCTTTGTCTTTTTCCCTTGGCATTTTAATTATGATGTGTCTTGGTGTGGTCCTCTTTAAATTCCTTTGTTTTGGGTTTTCTATGCTTCCTGGACTTGTAAGCCTATTTGTTTCACCGGGTAGGGGAAGTTTTCTGTCATTATTTCTTCAAATAGGTTTTCAATATCTTGCTCTTTCTCTTCTTCTGGCACCCCTATAATTCTGATGTTGGTACGCTGGAAGTTGTCCCAGAGGCTCCTTACACTATCTCCATATTTTTGGATTCTTTTTTCTTTTTGCTTTTCTGGTTGGGTGTTTTTTGCTTCTTCGTATTTCAAAATCTTTGACTTGATTCTTGGGATCCTCTAGTCTGCTATTGGATCTCTGTATATTATTCTTTATTTCAGTAAGTGTATGCTTAATTTATAGCTGGTACTTTTTCATATCCTCGAGGGTCTCACTAAATTTATTGGTGGTTTCTAGAACATTCTTGAAAAACCTTATAACCATGGTTTTGAACTCTATATCCAGTCGTTTGCTTTCCTCCATTTCTGTCATTTGTGACCTGTTTCTTTGTCTCCACATTTTGGCTGCTTCCCTGTGTTGATAGAGTAGCTTTCTGTGCTAGGTGTCCTATAGGGCCCAGTGGCTCAGCTTCCCCAATTACCTGAGGTGGACACTCTTGGTGCACTCCTTTGTTGGCTGTGTGCACAGTCTTGTTGTAGCTAAGCCTTGATTGTTGTTGGTATCATTGGGAGGAATTGACCTTCAGGCCACTTGGCTATGAGAATCAGCTGTGTCTACAGTGGGAAACTCCTGTGCTGGAGACACCTTTATGGGGCAAGACTTGCTCCAGTGGGGCTTTGGTGCTCATTGAGTCTGCCCTCTGAGTGTGTCCCTTATGGATCTGAGGAGTTGTAATCTGGATAGTCCCACTCTGACCACTGGATACACTGGCTCTTGGCTCTCTAAGCAGGTGCTAATTTAGTTTCTGCCTGAGGCTACCCAGCAGGAGCTATGGAGAGATCTGCAGATTCCTCTTTTAGATTGCAAAGGGTCAGGCCTTTTATATGCAAAAGCCTCTGTGCACAGCTTGGATGGAGCAGGGTCTCAGGGAATTAGCAGGGTGGAGCAAACAGCTATGGCTGATCCTCAGCCCAGCCCTAAGAGGCCCCGGATCTCAGTGTCCCGTGGTAATCACTGCAAGCACCTCTGAGAGAAAGCCGCTCTGGAGTTCCTCCCGATGCCAGATAGTCCTGTTTCTCCCCATATGAGTCTGGATCCCCAGAGACTCACCTGTAACTGGAGTTCAGAGCTGCCAGGAGCTTGTGACTCCCTCCCAATTGAAAAAGACAACGGCATCCTCAATTGCCAGCCCTTTCTGCATGCTTCCGTACCTCTGCACTTTACTTCCGCACCTTCTCTGAGTCTCAGTGTGCTTTTCTCTTTCCTTCTAGTTGTAGAATTTCCACTCAGCCAGCCTTCCTGTGGTTCTGGGTGGTGTCAGTTTTGTTTTGTTTTTTTTCATTGTAGTTTTGAAGTAGCTGTGCAAGGCAGCAATTTTAGGTGTTTACCTATGCCACCATCTTGGTTTCTCCTCTTTTTTTAAATTGATGTTGCAATGGTAAATGGGATTAATATTTTAGTTTCTCTTTCTGTGAGTTATTATTGGTGTATAAAAAAGCCATAGATATCTGGGTGTTAATTTTATATTTTGCTGAATTCATTTATTAAATCTAGTAGGTTTTATTTAATGGAGTCTTTAAGGTTTTCTGTGCATAATATCATGTCATCCGTAATAATGACAGCTTTACTTCCTCCTTTCTAATTTGGATGCTTTTTGTTTCTTCTTCTTGTCTGATTGCTATGGCCAGCACTTCCAGTTCTATGTTGAACATGAGTGGTGGAAGCAGGCATTCCTCTTTTGTTTCTGTTCTTAGAGGTAATCGTTTTAGTTGTTTTTTAAAAAAAACTTTAAAAAATATTTTATTGATTTTTTACAGAGAGGAAGGGAAAGGGATAGAGAGTTAGAAACATCGATGAGAGAGAAGCATCGATCAGCTGCCTCCTGCACACCCCCTGTCAGGAATGTGCCTGCAACCAAGGTACATGCCCTTGACCAGAATCAAACCTGGGACCCTTGAGTCCACAGGCCGACACTCTATCCAGTGAGCCAAACCAGCTAGGGCTATGGTTTTAGTTTTTGCCCATTGAGTATGATGTTCACTGCAGGTTTGTCATATAAGGCTTTTATTATGTTGGGGTATGATCCCTCTACTCCCACTTTGCTAAGAGTTTTTATCAAAAATCGGTGTTGAATTTTGTCAAATGCTTTTTCTGTATCAATTGATATGATCATATGATTTTTGTCTTGCAATCTCTTAATGTGCTGTATCACATTTATTAGTTGCGGATATTGTACCAGCCTTGCATCCCTGGGATAAATCACACTTCATCATGGTGTATGATCTTTGAAATATATTGGATCAATTTGCTAGAATTTTGTTGAGGATTTTAGCATTTATGTTTATCAGGGATATTGGCTTGTAATTCTATTTCTTTGTAGTGTCTTTATCTGGTTTTGAGATTAGGGTAATGCTGGCTTCATAGAAAGAGCTTGGAAGTGTTCCTTCCTCTTGGTATTTTTGGAGATATTTTGAGGAGGTTAGATGTTAATTCTTCTTTTAAACTTTATTTATTTATTTATTTATTTTTAAATATATATTTTGTATTGATTTCAAAGAGAAAGGGTGAGGGAGAGAGAGATAGAAACATCAATGAGCAAGGATTATTGATTGGCTGCCTCCTGTATGCCCCCTACTGGGGATTGTGCCTGCAACCTGGTCATGTGTCTTTGACTAGAATCAAACCCAGGACCTTTCTGTCTACAGGCCAATGCTCTATCCACTGGGCCAAACCAGCTTGGGTGTTGTTAGTTCTTTGAATTTTTGGTAAAACCCCTCTATGAAGCCATCCACACCAGGGCTTTTATTTGTTAGAAGTTTTTGTTTGTTTGTTTTGGTTGTGGTTTTTACTCTTTCAATTTCATCAGTAGCTATTGGCCTAATCAGATTTTCTGATTCTTCCTGATTAAATTTTAGAAGATTGTATTTTTTCTATGAATATGTCCATTTTGTCCATATTGTCCTGTTTGTTGGAATAAAGTAGTTCATAGTATTTTTTTATGATCCTATGTATTTCTGTTGGGTCAGTTGCTACTTCTCTTTCATTTCTGATTTCATTATTTTATTCCTCTTTCTTGCTTCTTGGTGAGTCTGGCTAGAGGTTCATCAATCTTGTTTATCCTAAAAAGAAAATCAGCTCTTAATTTTATTGATTTTTTGTGTGTGTCTATGTAATTTATTTTCACTCTGGCTTTTATTATTTTCCTTCCTTCTGCTAACTCTGGGCTTTTCTTGTTGCTCTCTTTCTAATTCTTCAAGTTGTAGGATTGGATATTTTATGAAATGTTTTCTCATTTTTTGAGGTAGGCCTGTAATGCTATGAACTTTCAGGATTGCTTTCACTGTGTTCCATATATTTTGGATTGTTGTGTTTTCATTGTTTCATTGTTTTTGTTTCCAGGATGTTTTTTTTAATTTCTTTGATGTCTTTGGTAACTCAATCCTTGTTTAGTAGCTTGCTATTTAGCCTCCATGTGTTTGATTGTTTTTGTTGTAGTTATTTTCTAATTCTATGCCATTGTGATCTGAGAAGATGCTTGATATAATTTCAATCTTCTTGAATTTGTAGAGACCTAGCCTGTGTCCTAAATGTGGTCTATCTTTGAAAGTGTTCCACTTGAGAAGCATGTATATTCTGTAGTTTTGGGGTGAAATATTCTCAAGATGTAAATTAGTTCCATCTGATATAGTGAGTCATTTGGGATTGCTGTTTTCTTGTTGATTTTTTTGTCTAGAAGACTTATCCAAAGATGTCAACGGGGTATTAAAGTCCCCTATTAATTAGTGTATTTCTCATTTTTTTATGTATTTGGATGCTCCTGAGTTGGGTGCATATATGTTTACCAGAGTTATATCCTCTCATTGTATTGATCCCTTTAGTGTTATGAAGTGACTTTTAGTATCTCTTGTTGTGGCCTTCACTTTGAGGTCTATTTTGTCAGATATAAGTATTTCTACCCCAGCTTTTTTTTTTCATTGCTTCACTTTCAGTCTGTGTGAATCCTTTGTGTTGAGGTGGATCTCTTGTAGACAGCATATATATGGGTCATGTTTTCTTATTCATTCAGCTACCCTATTTTTTTAATTGGAACATTTAATCCATTTATGTTTAATGTTATTATATTGATAGGTATTTGTTGCCATTTTATTCTTTATGCCTGTCTTCCTCCCTCTCTTTCTATTTCCTCTTCTTATAGCAGTCCCTTTAGAATGTCTTGCATTGCTGGTTTGGTGGTAATCAACTCCTTTAGTCTTATTTTGTCTGTGAAGCTTCTTGTTTTATCATCAATTTTGAATGATAACCTTGCTGGATAGAGTAGTCTTGGATTCAGTCCCTTCCTTTTCATTACTTTGTATACTTCATGCCACTTCCTTCTGCTCTGATGTGCCTTTGTTGAGAAATCAGCTGATAGTCTAATGGGAGCTCCGTTGTAGGTAACTTTCTGCTTCTTTTGCAATCTTTAAGATTCTTTCTTTGTCTATAACTTTTTCCATTTTAATATGAAGTGTCTTGGTATTAGCCTTTTGTTGGGTTTATCTTGTTTGGGACTATCTGTGCTTCCTAAACTTGTGTGACTTTTTTCTTCCTCAAGTCAGGGAAGTTTTCTTCAAACAGGTTTTTTTATTCCTTGCTTAACCTCTTCTCCTTCTGGAACCCTTATTATCCAGCTGTTGCCTCATTTCATGTTGTCCCAAAGCTCCCTTAAACTCTCATCCTGCTTTAAATTTTTTTTCCAATTGCAGTTCTAATTAGGTGTTTTTTTTTTACCCTGTCTTCTAACTAGCTTATTTCGTCCACAGCTTCTTCTAGTCTATTGTTGAAACCATCCAAGGTATTCTTTATTGTATCTATGTAATTCTTCATTTCCTCTTGATTCTTATTCATATTAGTGTATTTCTCATTCAGCTCCTTATAGTTCTCATTGAATTGCTTATAATTCTGTCAGATGTTTGAGTATCTTTATAATCATTACTTTAATTTCTTTTTTTAAATTTTGTTTTATTGCTTAAAGTATTACAAGAGTGTTAAATAAGTCTCTATATTTCCCCTTGACCTTCCCCCCTCCTCCCCTACCCCCTAGTGTCTTGTGTCCATTGATTATGCTTATATGCATGCATACAAGTCCTTCAGTTGATCTCTTAACTCCCCCCCAACCCTCTCGAGCCTTCCAGCTGTAGTTTGACAGCCTGTTCAATGCTGTTCTGCCTCTGTATCTGTTTATGTTTATCAATTTATAATGGTCTTTATTATCCATAAATAAGTGAGATCATGTGGTATTTTTCTTTCATTGACTGGCTTATTTCACTTAGCATAATGCTCTCCAGTTCCATCCATTCTGCAAATGATAAGAATTCCTTCCTTTGTACAGCAGCATAGTATTCCATTGTGTAGATGTACCACAGTTTTCTAATCCATTCATTTGCTGATGGGCACTTAGGCTGTTTCCAAATCTTAGCTATGGTAAATTGTGCTGCTATGAACATAGGGGTGCATATATCCCTTCTGATTGGTGTTTCTGGTTTCTTGGGATATATTTCCAGAAGTGGGATCACAGGGTCAAATGAGAGTTCCATTTTTAATTTTTTGAGGAAACTCCATACTGTCCTACACAATGGCTGCCCCAGTCTGCATTCCCACTAGCAGTGCAAGAGAGTTCCTTTTTATCCGCATCCTCTCCAGTCATTTCTCTAATTTCTTTCTCTGACAATTACTTGCCTTCATTTCATTTAGTTGCTTTTCTGGTGATGCCTCCTTTTCTTTCCTTGGGGGGATTATTTCTTTGTCTCCCCATTTTTTCTGTCCCATTGTATTTATTCCTATGTCTTAGATCAAACTGCTATGCCACCCAGATTTTTGGGGGGTGGTCCTATGTAGTAGGTGTTTTTTGGGACCCATTGATGCAGTCTCTCAGATCTCCTGAGCTGGTGTTCTAGGAAAGCCCCCTACTTGAGTTATTTTGGTTCTCTTGATGTTTTTTGGGCTTGAACGTTATTGTCCCATTCATTGATGGAATCTCCTCACAGGTTGTCTTGACTATATGGCTCACCCTGACCTTGTTGTGGAAGTTGTTGTAGATGTGCTTGTGGTCCCAGTTCCTGTGGTGAGGGTCATCTGCGAGCTCCTACTGGTGTGCGACTCACTGTGCAGTCTCAAAGCCTGTGGCCAGGATGGCGTTGTGACTCTGCAACTTAATGCAGGGGTCCCAGAGCCCACTGTACAAGTCTCTTGTGAATTCCTGCTGGCATGTGGCTCACTTTGTGGGTCTGAGGTTGTGTACAAGGCCAACCTGGGTGGCAGTGAGGCTGCACTCCTAGATGCTGCTCCCCACTAAGGATGGCATGGTTTTTGTGCCAGAGTTGTACCTGCCTAGGGAGTGCGGTGGTGGTAGCAGGGGCTCTTTGCCTGCCCCCAAGACTCCTGCAAGATCTAAATGTCCCTTACTTACACATGCACACCACACACATGCACATACTCCCCTCTTGCTCCCCTACTCATTCACACTGTCTCCCTCACTCCCATCCTGTAGGCTGTCATGTTGCATCTTTCTCCATTCCAGTCAATATCATGTAATTCTTATGAAAATAACCAATTGAACTTAATAAATAAGCATATTTATGCTTAGTGCAAATTACACTTAATAATTCAACTTTTCTCTCCAAGTTTATCTTACCAAATTTACAAATCAAGGAATCTTTATAGAAGCATAGAGTTGTGTCCTCTATGCAAAAAAATGACAGTAAAAAAAGACTATGACTTCATCCCACAAGCAAAATAACTATTTTTAGGTTTAATTTGAAAAGACACTATCAAGAAAGGGCAGTGATAATGCTATATTGTTTTTCAGCCTACTGGCTGATTTCTGCCAAATTTTGTTGATGGCTGTAATTCTCAGATACACGTAGAGGTTTGTGCCATTATGCCAGGAGTATGCAAGAAAATGGTAAATTTTTCTGAAGCACTCATTCCACTGGAATATGTCATGAGAGAAAAATTTAGATAATTGAAATTGGTAGATAATGTCAAATATTATTTTATATGAACACATTTTATATGAATATATTACAGAGTAGAATGTAAATTACTACAATCTAATCTAATAAAAGAGTAATATGCAAATTAACTATCTCTCCAGGATGCCTAAGCCACACCCACTAGCCAATCAGAGCGGCTATATGCACATTAACCCAGCTAAGATGGCGGCCGGCAGCCACAGAGCTAGAGTAAGCAGGAGGCTTCCGTTGCAACTGCCTGCCTAGGCTGGCTGAGCCTCTGCTCATGGTAACAATGTTTCAATTATAGAAGCCATGGAGCTGAAACGAACAGGAGGCTTCCTTACCTACCTAGGCCTCGGCTCAAAGCAACAGTGTTTCAATTATAGAAGATAAATAAACCCCAGAAACCTGATTCCAGCCAGCCTCGCTGGGACCTTGGGTCAATGGGAACTATGGCCAGCCTGAAAGCCTGAAAACGGCCCTCAGCCCCTCACCCAGGCTTACCACACCCCAATGGGGTGAGCGTCCACACTGTGGGGCTTGGCCAGCCTGCAAACAGCCATCAGCCCCTCATCCAGACTGGCCAGGCATGCCAGCAGGTGGACATCCCCTGAGGGGTCCCAGACTGTGAGAGGGTACAGGCTGGGCTAAGGGGCCCCCGAGTGCACAAATTTTTGTGCACTGGGCCCCTAGTTTTTAATAAAACACTCTAAACTCCAATGCAATGTTGTTTGGAGGATTTAGGTGTCCTCTGTGACCAGAGAAGAAAATGTGCCATTGGAGTTTTGGTGGGAAAGAAATGAGACATGAGAAACATGGGTCCTAGAAAGCTGAGTTCAGGGTTTAGGGTCCTCCCTGCCACACTACCTCTGAGTCACTGTGTGACTTTGGAAAAATCTCTTCCTTCTCTAGGACTGCGTCTTTTCACCTGTAAAATAAGGGGTGGTCTGGGCCCCTTCCAGCTTTACCTACTTCTGAGGCTTAAATCTTATCCAAATTCTCATTTGTCAGAGAATGACTCTCCACAGTTCCCCGTCGCTTGCCAATTCTGACGTTCACATGAAAGGAATTTCAACTATTGTTAAGTTTAAATCCCTGAGTATTAATGTGTATTAATGTTCAGGTTCTAAAGTAAGTTTCCCCTTTCCACATATCTCTCACTTGAAAAACCAGAAGAGTGCCCTAGATTTTAGGTAATAAATCTGTATTTAGTGTGGAAGGAGATGGCTGATTAAAACTGGGGAGTGGGACGGAGGAAAGAAAGGAACGTGGAGGAACACTAATAAATGTTCAAACACCTTTTATGGACGGAAACTGGTAAAAAGCAGCCTGTGGTACATTGTAACTGCTGCCATGGTGCTTGGAGTAGGCCAGGACCATGTGAAAGGGTTTCTTGGAGAAACAGCACACTTTTGCCTTTTTATGAGCCTCACACACAGCGCTACTGTTCCAGCCACAGGTTTTATGTTGCTTCAAAGCTGACTTTGAAAGGGATGTTTGTGCGGTTTACATGCAAAGTAAACTTCATTGCTTTGGCTTTTATTTTCCTTGCTTATAAAAAGAGCTTGGTTATGAAAAGCCTTGCTCCCAAGTAGAACATGTCAATTTTTTCTACTTGCCTGACTCTATAATTAAATCAGCTTCATAATAACAAATAATAACAAATATGAATTTAGCATTTGAACTTGAAAGGAGGATCAGTGAAGGCTGGAATTTTAGTTTGGAAAAAAACCAGTAACTCTTTTCCTATCCAAAGTAAATGCCAACTCATGCATCATCTGAAATAAAAAACAAACAAACAAAACAAGAGTGCTCAAATAACTAAAACATTTAGACTATTGTTCAAAGATATTTGATAACATAGTGGAATTAAATACACTATACTGTCAATATTCAATATTTTTATTTATTTGTGTCAGCTGTACATAGTGTCTAACAGAAACATATTCATTCATTTATAGGAGTTTCACAAATGGATACCATATTACTAGCAGAAAGAAGAATATACATGCATAAGCTGCACTGTCTAAAGTGGTAACCATTAGCCACAGGTAACTATTTGAAATTTATTTATTTATTTATTTATTTTTATTTTTATTTTTTTTAGATTTTTTAAAATTTATCTTTATTGTTCAGATTATTACAGTTGTTCCTCTTTTTTCCCCCATAGCTCCCCTCCTCCCAATTCCCACCCCAACCTCTGACCTTGCCCCCCCATTGTCCTCATCCATAGGTGTACAATTATTGTCCAGTCTCTTCACGCATCCCCAACACCCTTAACCCCCGAAAATTGTCAGTCCACTCCC